>BJCN01153840.1:0-15176 GCA_018326445.1 Flaveria brownii
TAAACTGTAAGGATGCAAATGGTTAAAATCACCAAACCTTAGGGATGCAAATGTAATTTACTCTTAAAATTAAGATTATCTTGACTAATCTACAATGAGTATGAGTTGACTTGACAAAAGCCATTGAATGCTACAAAATACTTGCAATCAAACTTCCTTACAAGACAAATCATTTATCATGATTCTAGGGCCTGCAATATCATATTATTATCTAGTAAACTAAAAGCTATTTCCATGCCTATAACATTTATCTAAAAATATTTAAAAATCATAAACAATATTATTAAAGATTATAGGATCTGGTAAAGACTCATTCAATTCAATTATCCCGTAAGTTTTTTATTTAATAGTTTGCAGAATCACGAGTTTTTCTAAAATACCTAAACTATGTTCTCTGACCTATGGAAACAAAAGAAGGTCATTAGCTAAAAGCCATCATAAAAACCATACATATTGCTATATATAAATGACATATGAAATAGTAAATTAAACAGAAATTTAATTAAATTTACAATAAAATAGTGAACCCTATCCGTATTGAAAGATCAAATGCCAAAATGACTCCACAACAAAAGACAAAAAAAAATTTGTTTTAGGTAAAATACTTCTTTTGTATGTGATTGTTTACATCTTAAAATGAACAACGACGGAGAAAATACAAAGAAGAATAGTGCCGATGAGAATCGGTAAACTAGACGTGCCACAAACTAAGGCTATTGTTTGTAGATAATGAGGTTGTCTAATTTTAGGACGTTTTTGTATGTATTGTGATGGATGGTCCCATCCGTACGGTCTATGACTCCGTTCCAATCTCTCTTTTGCTCTCATCACCTCTATCCTATCCTTCAAAAGCTTCATATTCGAATCCACAAGATTACCCGAGCTCCCTATCAAGAAATTAGAGACCACACGGACTAGTTCAAATAACACATAACCAAAATTTCATACCCATATCAAGCCCCGTGTAAAAATTAAAAAACTCGTTACAAGTACGATAAGTCCATACGCACCTAGTCAACTCAAAACAAAATTTGCACATTATTATCAATAAATGCAAAAATTTTAGAAACCTAACATCATGTTACTCATTAATTTACCTTCATCGCGTAAGCTTTGGGCTCTAATGTCTAAGCGCGTACGCACTTTCTTTTCCTTCCGAAGTGGCAGAACCATGGCACTCGCAGATAGTGGCGTCGACACCAGCATCTTTAGTTTCTTGGTTTTGGTTATGATCGAATTCGGGATATGCTTTATGAAAGACTTGGAAGCTAGCTTGGTCTATGAAGGATCGGGGTTGTGTTGATTGTTTTTGAATGTTATCATGTTAAAGTGTATTTATATGGTGTGATTGGTGTGTTTTTGAATAATTTAAAATGGTTTGCTAGGGACAAAAGATGAGTCGAATCGTGATTAATATGACATTCATCATCACTAAGGCACGGTTCTTGTCAAACTTTGACATGGTTCTCGTCTTGTTTGAAGCCGCCTACATGATATTAATAAATAATAATAATAATATATAGAAGTTATTTGTCTCGTATATATATTATAAGATATTTATTATTTTTAGTTTGTTTGTGACAGTTTTGGTTTCGATCTTTTTTGAGGGTTTCATGTTACTCTTGTTTATTTGTCTAGTAGCGATCTATTTGCTAACGTTTTTATAGTTTTTCATATGCAAAGAAAGGTGCTATTATGGAAATGCAAAAGATAAATTTATAGATAAGTTCTTTAATTTAAACAATAAATACTTGTTTATAGTATCAATCATTGCTTACGAGACGAGTCAGCTCCCACAATCAAGAGGTGTGTTTAAGCCTTGTCAAAAGATAAAAATCATCCTAATAAAATTCTAGGTATTAGCAGTTCAAAACAAAAACTAAATTATTCACATCGACATTGTTACATACATAGAATGTCTTTATTAAATCTGAACAATTTAAGTTGTAACTAGTATTTTTTTTCTAAAAAATTCACAAGCATTAGGTATGAGTAGCAAAATGATTGGTTGAGTTGGATTGTGTAACACAATAACAGGTAAAAAAGACTTTATGCAATGAGGAGCATGACAGAAATGGTTGTTATATATATATATATATATAAGGTTAACCTGATGATAATGGGTGTCAATGGTGTCATCAGCGGTGGCAAAGGTGATGAGACCATGGTGGTGACAATAACGTGGATGATGACAACTTGACAAGTAGTTGGTATTGGTGCTGGTGACATACATTCCGACTTTAGTGAGCCGTTAACATTGGCAATGGTGATAACAATAGTCGTATTTTCCCAATATAACCTATGTGAAAAAAGGACATACGGCCTAGTTAAACCAAAAGTACTCTGTTAGAGAGTAATAAAGGTTTAAATTAAATGTTTCGTTTCATATTATCATACCTTTAACAACTTTATAAAGTATATCAAAATTGGACGTAAGGACGATGGAGGAGGCATCACAACTTTTACCCAAAAGTGTCAAAGTGAACTTAAGCGACGCCCCCTCCATCCGTACACACACAACTACAAATTAATTATGATGGTTTTGTCATGGTGAAGATTTGCTCCTTGTCTTCGTGTGTTGATTGAGATGAACAATGGCAAAAAAAGGAAGAGGTAAAAGGAGAGTGATAGACAATGAGTCCTTTATGTGCTGCAAATTATGGTCATTGTTTAAGAATATTCAAGTTGTTGTTTAGGTTTCCATACAATGTTGTTGAGACCGGATCGGACCGGCCGGTCCGACCGGGATTCGGTGCCCGGTCCGGTCGGGTATGGGGTGATTCGGTTTCTACTGGTTGAACCGGCCGGTTCGTCCCGAACCGCTGATCGGACTGGGAAACCGGACCGGTTCGGACCGGTTTTGTTTTTTTTATTTTTTTTATTTTTTTTATTTTAGTGGGTAAAAGCGGGATGTTAAACCATAAATTAGTACGTCTGATATACAAATATAGTTAAGTTTTATATATAACTATAAAAAATATATATAAATCATATATAAATTACTTATATTTAATTACATATATAAATATAATTAAAATATAGTTAAATCCGGTCTAACCGGTCCGACCACCAAACAAGTAAGGCGTCCGGTTCGACGTCCAATCCGGTTGTGAAAACATTTTTTCCATATGTAATTTGAGGTTAGACGTCCCATCAATGTGGTTGAAGATGCTATACTCGGTGGTGGGTAAAATAACAATAAACAAATTCAGTCTAAATTAATACAATAACCTTTTGGTATGGGGTTCATAATTTGAAAAAAAAAAACCCTTTCTTAAGTTGTTATCTTCATTTTACAAGTAGGGTACTAAGTTTGATCTTATGAATTAATGTTGTCAACTTATGGCTTTTTTTCACAATTATATGTTTTTAATACTGTATTTAAAGGTCCGTAAATGTCATGACAACATTAAAAATAAAACTACACACATACATAGAAATGTATAAAACTTGAAAACTATGAATAATACTTTATGTTTTTTTATGTGGGTTTGTAATTTTATAGACTTAAATAACTAGAAAATGAATCCTTAAACACTAAACGTATCAATATAAAAAAATAATAAATATTAAAATATGAGCTTGGTCTAGTCATTTGATTCTTGATCTAACCGGTAACTAGTCTGTTCAAATTGATATGATTTAAAAAGGCTAACCGAACCGGCTAGGTACCTGGTTTATAATCCAGACTCCGGTGACATGTCTGTTTCGACCTAAAAACATTGTCCTATCGTAATTATTATATATTCTAATTTAGTTTAAAAATGAATTTCAATCCACCTGTATTCACATTGAGAATATAACGATCTAAGAAATAATGCATATGCATGTGTTAATTGTGCTAGACTCGTTCAACTTAAACACTACCTGTTACTTTTAAATTAGAATATATTATGGATTTTCTTGTTTCATTGGGTAACAAAGGGCTTTATTATAAAGACCACTAGCCAAAAAATATTATAAAAACATTAAAGAAATAATTAGACATAAACGCGTTAAATAAGGATTTAAAACGTGAGATAAAATATAACTTTCATTTCAATAAAAAATATGAAATTAATTAAATTTTACACAAGAATTTCCTATTACAAACCATTATTCAAACAATAATATAATGTTAGAACTTTGCAAAAGGTAAAAAGTTGTAAATCACAAGTTCCTTTTGCTATAGATTGAGATGAGCAATGATCGAGAAAATATAAAGTAGAGTCATGCCAAATATAACTGGTAAACTTGATGTGCCACAAATTAAGGCTATTGTTTTCGTATTCTCAGGTTGTTTTTTATGTTTACTTATGTAATTCGTGTCATAGTCCCATCCATACGGCATATATCTCCTCTCCAATCTCTCCTTTGTCCTTATCACTTCAATCCTTTCCTTCAAACTCTTCATGTTCGAATCAACAAGATTACTCGATCTTCCTATCAAAAACGTAAGCCGACAAACATGAAACAAGAAGTTTTGGTACAAATAACCCCCAACGGGGTTATACGCCCCGTATAGGGCTATACGACCCCCCTATACGACGTGTATGTGACTATACGACCCATATAGAAATTTGGTGGTGTTGATTTAAAATAATGAGGTGTCCAAATAACTAAACCCAATCAAAATCATGTTTGTCAAGAAACTCGAACTTACCTTCGTCTCCTACGCTCTGAGCTCTAACCTCAAGCCCCGTACGCACCCGGTGCTCCCCTCGTAGCGGCCGAACCACGAAACACGCTAAAGAAGGTATCATCGTTGTTGACATCTTCGCGTCTCGTTCTCCTTTCTGTTTAGACTGATTTTGGTGAATGTGTTTATGAAACTTGTGAGCGCTTAGGAAATATTGTGTGGGTTGTGATATATCATATATAACTGTTTTTGAATTTGAATATTGTTGAATTGAAGTGTATATTTATATTGTCCAAATGATGCATATTCAATGAATTTTGAAAGTGACAAAAGAGTGGTCCAATTTCGTATAATTGTATAGAATTCGTGTGGGACGAGGTATATATAAGGTATGCAGACGTGACATATGTCCCCAACCTGTCAATTTACAATCGGTTTGCCTGCGTTTTGAGCTGTCCACCGTCGATTGCAACAATAAATATTCTTTCGGTTTTATTGTATTTTAAACTAATTAATACTTTCTACAGTTTTTTACTTTATTTATCAAGTTTTCTTTTTTTCAGAAAATTAGATTGAAATATTCTTCTTTTACAAGGTTTGACTCCATATGTGTGAGCAAAATCATAAGTTTATCAAAATCTTTGGTACAAGTTATCTAATTCTATGATTATTCTTAAGATAACATCATGATAAGTAGTGTATTTCATTATTCCACAACTACCACGGTGTAGATTTTACTTCTGTATTGTGCAGTATGTAATGTGATTGATTATCTTATAAAATTATATGTGGTTGTTGTTAAAAGATTTAATTCAACAATTTTTTTTTGAACCGCTGCTTAGTTATTAGTTGTTAGTATCATCAAGTTAGTAATATTCATACGTGTCAAGGTTTAAACCTTGGACCTCCAAGAGAGGCAAAGCCTCCCACCTCCCCCTTGATCACCAGACTAAGAGATCATTGGCGATTCAACAATTATTTGAAAGTTGATAATTATTTGAAAGTTGATTTCACGTTCTCCATGACCAATCATATTAAATTATGCATTAAGTTTGATTAATTATGATTCAAGTGACTATTGAATTGTACAACTAAAAGTGTTGGAAAGCAACATGTAGTGTTTAAACAATATATGCAACATGCTACCTGTTTTTATCTAACAAACAAAATGAACAAAATGAGATGAAAAAAGTAAAAATTAAATTTACAATGCTCTAGGATCCATTGAACATGGTTCCACATGAAGATATTAATGTACATGAACAAGATGTACACGAGTCTCTGATTCTAAGAGATGTTCTCTTGATCATGATACTATCGAATAAAATGCAAAAATTAGAACCAAATGATCAAATCTGCACATTCCAATCTAAACTGTTAACCTGCACTTGCTGGCGGTGTTGAACCGAAGCAAAAGCTCTAACCACAATATACGTCGACAACAGAACACCAATGCTCCTTAACACGAGAAACTGCATCAAAAGAATATTTCAAAAGTTAAAAATAAAAAAATAAAAAATTATTACTAAAGCTATATTCCATGTTACCGCGAACATGTTAACAGTGTATCCTCCTGTGCCATTAATGATGATTGGTAGAGTATGGCGCAACACGAGAAGAATCATAAACTGCAAGTAGTTTTATAAATGAGAAAAAACTTGATTGTGATGTATTTTAGTGTTAATATGATGAAATATGAAGATTACATACAGCTATAGCAATTGCACGGCAACAAATCAAGCTTTTATAGCTAAGAGTGATATACTCATCAAATTCGGGCTCATCATGACCAGTAGAACGCGTTGCTGAAAGCCTCAAATTGTATAGGTCCTGTCTGGAAATCTCCCAGTTTCCCCTAAAGAACGCGATAAAAAGAAATATGAACATATTAATAGCTGCAGGCTAGCAACATTGTATGTAAATAGAGATTTGTAAGGTCAAAAGGACACCTGAAATTCACTGGGATGTCATCACAATGGTATGAGGGAGGTGTTGATGTATAACCAGGCCTGAATGTCTGAAACTTGAAGAAAAACAAGTGTTCACATGATAATCATATAGCAGTAAAGATAAATCAGTTTGGTTCAAGTGATGGGAGAATTTTTTTTTTTACCATTGGAAGTTGATAATTAAAATGTTTGTTTGCAGAAGACAAACCTGGAGGCAAATCTCACATATGGTGTTTCCCTTTTCGTTGCACCACCGTTGAACACATGCGCGATGAGCGTACTGAAACATATAAATCAAGCAAAGTGAGTTAATTGTTACGGAGCTGATATAAGAATTAACAGACTAATATATAAATATATAAATTAAGTAGATAAAAACAAGTGGAATATAATATAACTCAACTTAGAACGAACATAACTTTTGAACCATCTAAAACCCTACATGTTGTGATGAACAAGCTATAGACGGTTTGCCCAACTTTTGGACAAGACTCTTTGGAGCCCTGACTTTAACTTTGGTGGATTTCCCTAATTTAAACATTTTCTCTCTTATCATAAAAGCATGTGAATTTTTAATTATTTTTCTAAACAAGAATATTTTACTTTGAGATCCCCCTAAACAACCCACTTTTAATCCGACTTCAACTTGAATGGTTTATAAAAAGACTTTGACTCTTACGACTACACTATTAATAAATATCTCCTAAAATTTATTAATTTACACTATTGTTCCTGCTTTCTTTTTTTTTTTTTTTTCCTCCAACTCACACACTCATCTAATCTACATTGTAATCAATTTACATCAATCGGGGCCGTAAGTGCGGCTCGAACCTTATCCTTAAGAGTAGCAACATCAATCTCTCCCGCTTCCTACCTTTAATTCCTTATAATTCAATAGTTTCACATGACTTATCAAATATGAAATTAATTTCATGAAGTAAGATTAAGAACAATAACCTTCAAGCTTCCACAACAAGCACAGGGTGTCTCCATGTTTGAGTCTTCATCTTCATCATGACAGATCCTGCATTCTGCCAATTTCTTCGGTAACGATTCGAAACCAAAATCCATCATATGACCACAAACATCAGTAACCATTTCATCGTTTGCTGAATTCGATGCACTTTTACTCTCAATGGAAGCCTCATGATCAGAGGATTCAGCGACCAAACAATCAACCAGCAACACAATATGATCCCCCATTTAAGCTCTGTTTCACATGCATAACAAGATTCTTCTGAAAATATTAATAAACAATCCAAGATTAGGGTTTGTTGGTTTTCTCTAATAATAATCATCATCATCATCATCGCCATAACTCCACGTTTACTCATTTGCTTCTCCTGTTAAAGAAGTGGGCCCTCTACTTTTAAATCATGCGTCTACAAGTATAGAACATTGTTTGAACGTGTGCCATAAAGTAACCGTTTTTACCTCAAAAACCAGAGTACTTTTTAACAGTTTTTACTTTAGTGGTTAATAATAAGTTAATAACATATGTTTATATATTTAACATATGAATCGTGATATATTCAAATCAAACATCTTTGAAACTCATTTCACATAGTCTCATGAACATTAAGGGTTGATACGTATAGGTAGCCATTCGAGTCTTTGTAACAGACTTTGCGATAGACAGTAGGTTTTTAGCGTACACCACGAACAACAGTAGGTTCTTAGGATAGACATACATGACGTTTAAAGATGTGATAACATATGTATAAATTATCATACATAGAAAACGATTTTATCTATATTTTTAAAAATAATGATGCTTGATGAATATACCCCATGATTATTGGTTACCACAGTTTTAAAGATAGCATGTTATGTCTCATAATCACCCATTTGTCACCTAGAATATACAAAGCATGATAAGCAAAGCATAGGGGAATTATGATTTTACCAGTTATCATAATAAGAGCACCTTTATCATAATAAGCATCTATCAAATCATACTATGCAAAAGTCAAAATACTTCAAGAATTGACTATAAAAGTCAAACAGACACATCTAGTGTTACACTTGCACCATCTTATAAGCCTTTAGTGGCACCAATCATTTTTTCAAGCAGACGCAGGTTCTTCTTGTTTGGGTTCATCTTCACCCTCTTGACCACCAATGTGTCCATTCTGCAATAATTTATCCTCTGATGGCATATTCTTCAAAGCTTTTCTGCTCCCCTCAACTTTCCATAGATCCCACACACGGGTTTTGGGTGGCGGATTTGAATCTGCTAGTGGTGCAACTAAACCGGGTTTGCCGTCATCAATCACTTCATCAACCAATCCATATGCTTTTGCTTCCCACGCGTTCATAAAATAATCACGGTCTGTGTCAGCTTCAACCTGAATAGAAAGTTGATAATAAACGTTATGATATAAGAAATGAAAACAAAATAAAAAGGCGAAGAAGGGTAGTCAAATGGTTGACCTTCTCGTAAGGAGTTCCCGAGACTTTTGAGAGTATCTTGTTTACTTTGACCTTGTGGTACACCATTTCTCGTATTCTTATACTCATGTCGGTTGCCTGAATATATATCAATGAAGGAACATTATACTTTTAAGTTAAGTAAAAACATTTGTATTTAATAAGCATTAAGCAAATAAAACTGCGTACATTTCCTCCGGCTTTTCCAAGTGGTTGATGGATCATAACCTTAGAATTGGGCATACAAAATCTCTTTCCCTTTGTACCACAAGCAAGAAGAAAAGCTCCCATAGATGCAGCGAGCCCAACACAAATGGTGGAAACATCTGCTTTGCATAGCTTTATAGCATCGTATATCCCCATTCCTTCATGAATCATCAAAAGATAGAGAAGGACATCATCAAAAGGCTAATTAATACTTCCTCTATATTATGTGCCATGTTGAATAGGTGCATAATGCAAGTTAGATGAGAATGTTGATAAAAATTGGAATAAATTAGTAACATGTTTCCCAGTGACTACGTAATTAATATACGAGTGCTAAGGGTTCAAGATGAAAATTTAGAAAGTTATGGAAGCATGAATAGCATCCATGTGCACGTGTTATATGAAATACCTGACTCCAAGCTTAATGCAAACTTAAAAATTATTGAAGTTAGAAAATAAGGTTCCATTTCTGTTGTTTTCCTATATTTTTCAAGTCTCGTTTTCTATATTCTTCAAGTCTTGTTTCCTATATTTTCTGATATTTCAGTACATTTCGATTATGTTAATGTTGCATTGTGGCATTGCTTAATATGTTATGCCAAAATGCCTATTGTATATCATGCTACTGATATCTCCCAAATTATACATGTTTTATATATCTCTCACATCCAATGTTCAGAGGCATAGGTTTTGGGATGTTACCAGTCAGATTATTGTTGTAACTTGATTATTCAAATATATGGTTTTATTTATCTTTAACCTTGTAAATTCCCTTTAAACAACCTGTTAAAAAGCGCTCTTCAGATATCTATGTTATATTGTAAATGACATTGGCGATTTGATTAGTCACCAAGCTTGTGACAGTTGTTTGCATCATGACTTGAGCATTCAGTGTATTACTTTCTGAACTATTGAAAATATGTGATATATATAGTTTCTTGGTGATGTACTGAGCCATGTATGTTTTGGCTTAACAGTGATTAATTGTATGGTAAAATTACATAATGCATATGTTTTTTTTTTGAATGGCCAGGGGGTAGACATTCTTAAAAAGTTAAGCTCATCTAAGCTAGAGAGGTTCACTGCCTATGTGATAGCCTAATTAGAATTTAATTATTCGTTCTAATATATTAAAGCTAGATTTCACACATCAGTTAGGTGGTATTTCAAGCCAAAAATATACATATTGGGATCATTAGCCGCAGAATGAGGATAAACTGATAAATATAAAATTAAATTAACCAAAGCAAGCCATATGCATACCAGCAGTAACAGAACCACCGGGCGAATTGATGAACAACTTGATATCTTTTTTGTCATCTTCTGCATCAAGAAATAACAACTGGCTGATTATGAAATCAGCTGACATATCGTCCACCTGCATAATTCCATTCTTGTCATTTTCATTGTTAAAAAGAGAGAAGATTATGTTGCCAAGTAAAAACTATCCACTAAATATACAACATAAACAAAACACCAAATTACCCACAGCATTAAATCGTAGAAACTAGACAATTAGCCATCAAATAGACAATTTTTTTTAATATTCCCTCAATGTAATCCACCTGCATATTACATCACCGTCCGAGATCTCCACTTTCACCATTAAACACCCAAACAATGATATGTATAATACGAGCAACTAAAAGCAGAAATATCATTTTCACAAGTCATGACGTTAGTGGTTAAATGAAAACATCAGGGGTTAGTTTCAAAACAGAAGTCTCCCATGTTGGTAGTAGTGTTCAAGAAACAGCTAGATTCAGTTTGGCTGTTTAACATTCCACTATGGCATATGAAGATGTGATCTTGCACTCTATTTACTAGAATGAAAGAAGGTAGTATAAATGAACTGATCCAAACTCACTGAATTGATACAATATAAAAAAATAAAATACATAAAACAATCATCAAGAAATTAGACTACTTGTTTGATATAACTGAAAACAGACATGACTGATTTTGAACAGAGGGAACTCAATATCAGAGATTGTGATCTAAACTGTGTTGGCCTTTAATTGAAGGAAGACCCTCGAGAAATTCTAAGAAATCGTGAAATGGCACAGAAAAAAGAGAGGACAGTGACATAGCGTGATTGTAATCTTGAAACACAAGGCGTCAAATTGATAAAACCATCGATACATACAAGGAACTGATGGATGTATGCATAGAGAGAGAGATATCTAATATGCTGGTCTAAAAGGGGATTCATTATGTTGATAAATGGTCGTAAAAAGACTCAAATTCAAGAAAAAACTACCACATATCAACAATTTCATCGACACGAAGAAAGATAGAGCGTATCTGATATTCAATTGGTTATCCTGGTGTATGATGACTACAATTCTGAATTTCAGAAATGTATGGCCAAAATAATAATATATAAGGCCAATACAAAACTACCTAACTAAGTCCTGTTAAAATTACTGTGTTGTTGTTGCAAGTAATCATCTAATTTTGCATTCTTGAACCTCAATAATCACTTTGAAAACACAAAGCCCCAAAATAATCAGCTCTGGAGCAATTATGTGTATAATCTCAATAACTAAGCAACCAGATTGCAGAAAAACAAAACCCATCAACAAATTCATCAAATTGATTAATATAATGGCAGCAATAAAGATAGAACAAGCAACAAAATCCGATCTTGAAAGGGGCAACTCTAAGTGCATGCGTCATCCCAAAAATTACCACACCAAATCGAACCCAAAATCAAAAACCCACAAATCAATTCAACAAATTTCATCACCACATAAACAAAAACCGAAACAAAACTCGATTCCTGTTAACAATACCTGGGATCCCAAGAATACGATACGTTGACGAAGAAGCATGTTGGTGGTATCGAGTTCTTCGAATCTGGGCATCCACGTGGGAGCTGAAGCATCGTAATTGGAGGTGGGAACATCCCAATTGCTCGACAAAGTATGTGTCTTGAAAGTCGAAGAAGCTTTAACAGATAACGATGGGCTTCTGTTACATCTTCGATTACTAGAATGAGGGTTTGAAAATAATTGGGGGCAATTGGGGCTTTTAGGGAAGAAGGTTTTCGGGTATAGTAGCGCCGGTGATGTTGTATACGCCGCCGATACACTGTGCTCCATCTTCTCGGCGTTGGTGGTGTTGTGCCTGTGCTATGCCTATGCTTGAGTAATGGGTACGGCCGTACGGTGGGTTTTATTATTATTTGGATTTGGATAGATTGATTATTCATGTCATCAAAAGCCTGTGGATTTGGTTAATCTTCTTAATCTAATAAAAAAAATATCACAATATATCTGTGAAGACACGTGTCAACAGCACAATCATTCTCACTAAAATTTTTTCGTCTCTCTCTCCTATTAAATAATTATCTTAATTACTAATAATACTATTTAACACTTTTTTAGATTTAATAAATTAATAAATAGATCTATTTATTAATGTTATTTCTAAATAGATAATTTTTTTATAAAATAATAAATTATTTAAAGCATGAGACTTTTTTAAAAAATATGAAATATTTAAAATTGGTATTTTTAAAAAGTTATTTTTTAAAACCAAAAATAATTAAATTTAAGAGTTATAATAAGAAAATTTTTAAAAATGACATTTTTATACGGTTTGTTTTAGAACAAAACATTTATTTTTTTTGAAAAAAATAAAGTTTTAAAAAGTTGATATCACTATTTTATAACTTACAGTCATTTCTAATACATAATTTCAGTGATATTATATTTTAAAATATTATTTTATAATTAATAAATTTTATTATATTTTTTTTTATTTATTCAACCCGTGTAGCATACGGGTTACTATAGCTAGTTAGAAATAACTGAAAACCAAAACCTATATGGCTTGAAAGTTTGAAACAATAAAAATTTTTAGGTTAAAGTGTGTAATAATCGATTAGTTATTGATTAACAAAAACAATTAACCTAAAGTTTCATGTTATAATCCATTATTTTGGGTTATTTTCTTTGGCTTGAAAATTTCAAACTCAAATGATAAAACCGCATTGAACTCATCATGAAAACCTAAAATCGAAAACCTGAAACCATACATACTTTTTAGCACAACCCAACCAATACAACCCTAATCAAATCAATCACTTATCCTTTTGTGGGTTTAGGTGCACATATATGTCGTGAATTTAGTCATTTACTTTATTTTTCTTGTGTTGGAGAGACTATAAGGTGTTAGCAAATTTATCAGAATTAAAATAGTTTTTGTGCATCAAATGGTTTCTTAGTTGTAATTACTACTAGAATTGAAAATATACAAACAAACGCCTTATGTAATGGCTCATTGGCAACTAGGGTTCAATGATTTTCTTTTTCTGTTTTATTGACGTTAGTCCAAAGCGCAATTGTTCCTTTTTTTCTTACTAGTAGCATTGGGTTGTGGGAGAGAAGATTTATCCAGTGGTGCTAGTGTTGGATGTGTGGCTTGTGGAGATGACTATTAATGTGGTCGTTACGGGGAGAGAATGGGGCAAGTATTGGAATTCTCAATTATATGAGCTTAAGATCTATAATTTTGAACATGAAAAAACAAATAATTTTAAATTCGGGACAGCACAAGGTTTTGATAGAACGAGAACAAGAATTTATGAAACTAGGTTTTGGCGCCGCGTGTTGCTGCGCCTATGCGAGTTTTAATGTAACCCTAAACCAAAATCAAAATGAAGGTTCAAAACCAGAAAATCAGCAAAATACATAAAGTAAAACACACCAATACCCAAAATCCATAACACACCAGAACATGCAGAACACAAAAACTAAATCAAAGCCCAACACCATACACAAAATAGACGAAAATCAAAGCCGCAAGAAGACAACACAGTCCAAAATATAAAACCCACGAAAATCAAGGCCCCGAAAAGAGCAAACAAAAGGAAAACCCAAACCTTAATAGCGAAAATCGTCAGGGTATCAATAACGAAAGAAAGAAAGCAGTAACCGGAGAAAGACAATGCAAACGAACCTTATAAACGAACATAATCGAAACACATCAAAGACACGTTTACAAACACCAAAAACCCATAAAAAACCCGCACCCTAAAACCTCGAACTCACACCAAAACAAAACCCTATAAAAACACAAACAAACAAAAGGAAAAAAAATCTCCATCGACCAAAGGTATTAAGAATAATAATAATTATGGATTCATATGTCTATACAAAGGTGCATACCCCATAAGTTTGGAAATCATATTTGGGTTAGGTTTGGGTTCTCATCATCGTCGTTTAGCAACCACGTAAACAAATTTATGTTTGCATTAGAATTTGAAGATGTCAGACAAAGAATTATTAAAGGTCTGAAAACTTAAAATATCAATACCACATCAGACTTTTCATTTTATGTATAAACTATTCATAAACCATGAACATGGATGTTTTTTTTTTTCATCTCCCCCGTCAATCGACCTTCTAGATTGTACAATATGATGGTGTAACTTGCATAACAAGTTCATTAGGTGTAAAAGGATCAAAATACAATTAAAATTAATAAAAAGTAACAATAAAACTAGTATTGAAAGAAAAAATCACTACAAAATACTAACACTCAGACACCATATGTTAAAAGATTTATTTTTTTTAGACTATTAAAAAACTTCTCATATTTATGATCCTTCATGAAAAATCAACTTTGGGGGCGTCTGGTTCGCGTAATTTGTTGGAATTAAATTTGGAATTTGAATTGAAATTAGAAAGAATTGTTTTGGAAATTCAATATTTTTCTAAAGCACTTGGAATTCAAGAGAATTGGAATCTAAAGTGAATTTAAATTCCAAAATTTATATTTAGTGACAAAACGCTTATAAAGGAATTGAAATTTATCACCCATTGCAAGCCACCCCCACCGATCATTGCCGCTACATGCCACTGACCGTCGCCCCCGTCACCGCCGACAATCAACTGCGACCACCAAACGCGCCCGTTGCCGAAACCTAACCTTACCCCACCGCCGCACCAACCGAGCACGCCCAC
>BJCN01153867.1:6781-30159 GCA_018326445.1 Flaveria brownii
GTTTGTAATTTTGTTTTATTTCAGTATCACGTTCCTTTTGAGTGTGACATCGGACAATAATTTACAATGTTTTATGTCACTTTAGGTTAATAAGGAATCTGTAACGGTTAATCTGCATAACTATGTGAATATAACCTATCAGGAAGTTGACGAGTTAGGGAAGAATCGTACCTTACTAATTAGCAACCCGCAAAATTACTTCTGATGACTATTTAGTTACTATTTTTTGAACTGGTGGGAGCTAACTTGATGAGGACAATTGTGGGAAGTGCTTTTTTTTATATTTACTTTTGTGTGATACCATGGTAACAATTTCCTGTCCCTTATTCTGTATATTTTCTTTTAGCAGCCATGCTTCTGTACTTAGTGAGTGTTATAGACATGAAATTACTCAATTAGGAAGATATTCTAGTATTCAGTTCTAAGTCACACATTTACTATTTCCACACTCGGTTATTAATGAGCTCACAAAATATTAAAGGTGGTAGGTGACGTGTATATGCTACTTAGAGAACGCAACGTGGTAAAATGGGATATTCAATAATATTTTCATTGTGAGAAGTCATTGCCACACGTGTTGTATTAACTGAATCCATGCCCGCTTGCCTATCCATCACTAAGCTGTCACTTACCCCATATCGAGCCTGCAAACTTCTTTCATCATCACACTTAATTATCAAATATAGCAGAGGATTCCAATAGCTTATGTGAGCCTATTTTTTCAAGAATCTTGACCAATGCCGACATTACTAGAAGATCTGCAGTTTTTTTTCCCTTCTCTCTCCTTCCTGTCATGACTTGAATATGGTAGAACTTATTCCAGAGCGTACACACCTACTTTCCTGTTCACAACCCTGAAATCCTGAGTCTAGGTATATGTTATGTACTTCCAAGTGGCCGGTTATGATGAATTTTAATGATTGATAGATCAGAAGACCAAATTTATTGATAAAATTTATAAAGAGAATCCTGAATATATTATACTGGAGAAAGCTTCTTCTAGACAAAAGTAACATGAATCCCCATTTCAAGAGACATGAAAGGTGTTATTGATTATGCACTCATATTAAGACGAACATCACTCCTTCCTAGTATCTGAAATGGTTCCTATACCTTATTCTTAAATATGCTTTCCTTTCAGTAAAATAACCAGAGGGGGCCAGATCCTATTTAACAATACTGGAAAGTTGAATCAGGTTGTTGATCCTTTTCAGGCTCAGAACATGTAATATGCTGAAGGTTAAAAACTAAAAGCTATGGTATCCGGGAGTTTTACTTTTGCTTTTATACTAATTAAAACACTGAACATTAAATTCAATTCTGAACAAGCACAATGGATGGATGTTTATGGCATTCATGAAACCTGACCAAGTATAGATGTGATTTGGGTTTAGGGTTGTGTAAGGTTAGCAGCTCAAAAGCTCACAGTAATTTTTCTTAAGTCAACTCTAAGAGCTCATACCATGGATTAAGTGGTAGGGTAAATGTTTATCCTGCACTTTATGGAACTATGAAAAGAATAACCTAATGTTCATCCCGCCAAGCAAGTGCGGTGCCCATATACTGATTAAATGAGGTCTAAAGTATACCATACGCCTAATCTGATATGCTATGTGTTTTTTTTTCCAATTGCATGCATTATGGTCGTAGTATAATCTTTTTGTTAGTTGGGGTCTCTCTAGGCCCTAGGGGCAGTCTCTCTGTCCTTTAGGGTGGAGGTAAGACTTGCCCTCATCTCACCCAACCAGACCCCACTATTTGAGTGGGGCTTTACTGGGTATGTTTATTTGTTTAGCCCTTATCATAGTGCTTAACATCGTTAGTCATAAACTCATAATCGTATTGATTAATTCCGTTAGCGTATTTACATGTAATAAGAAAGTGGTGGTGGCTGTTGGAATTTCATCTCTATCTCTTTCTCTCTCGTTCTCTATTCTCTCTCCTTTGTCTCTCCTAGCTGTTATATCACAAGATTTTTGGTACCTGCTAATACATTTTCTCGGAACGAGTGCAGTCATGTATAAGTGTATGATAATATCCTTACTCTTATAATAATTATTCTTCTAATACATCTTGCAGTTACTGGAAATTGCCTTAGTTGATGGGACGATTAAAGAGGCTGATGTTTGTCATCCTTCTATGTATTCACTCATAGATTCGTTGAAGTCGATCAAATTAAGAAATGAGAATATAGACTTGCAAGACCATATTGAGTGTATGGTTCAAGGTATCTATCTTTTTTTCTTTCCTCATGTATGGTTTGTTCTATGATTAGTTGTAAGATCTCTTAACGCCTAATCCTTTTTTTATGTCATGTAAAGGGAATAGTTGTTCAAAAGAAAAAAAACCTGTGGACCGTCTTCTTATGACATTGGCTTCTGAGTGGACACAACATGATATTATAAACTCATGGACAAATGGAAGGAGTTCTCATGATTTTAATAAACTGGTCCCACTATTGCAGCACTGGGCAGTTGTTCACCTGGGATGCATACAGCGTCTTGTTTTATATTGTGCGGGACTGCTTGAGTATGTGGATAGGTGTGATGAGAAGATAGACAACATTAATTTGCGAAAAAGATTGTCATTTAGTACAAGAATTTTCAAATTACTTGCAAGTGTTACTAAAGATGCCACATATGTTGAGTATGATGCTAAATTGTTTGGATCTTTTGCATCATTTGCAAATAGGCTGCCTAGTTTGTTCAGAAGTGGATATGAGTTTGCCGCAACTAATGTTGCTATTGAATTCAATATTGACAGTCTTGTGCTGTTGATGTTGGAGGCGTTCCTTCACCTAGTACATACAATTTTCTGCAACAGCAATGTGTTTCAGAACGTATTGGTATGTGTAATAGTTTCAGTATTTGAAAATCTGGATGCTGATGTGTGGAGATATGACAAGTCAATTACAAACATAAAGCTTCCGGTGGCTTACTTTCCTCGAATCGTTCTTTACGTTCTGAAGTTAGTTGAAGATATAAAGAAACAACAGTATCAGGCTCTTGAATTGAAGGGCTTACATATAGGAAATAGTGACAGTTCTGCTGATGGTCAGGTCGATATGTTCTCATGTGGTGTTGGTTCAGGAAGGATCTCTTTGGTGAAGAAATACACAGTTGAAGAGTTGTTAAAAGTGATATTTCCAACATCAAAGCAATGGGTGGACAATTTAATGCATCTTGCTTTCTTTCTACACTCGGAGGGGGTCAAGATGTTACCCAAACTGGATAGATCATATTCCAGCTGTACAAAGGCCTCTTCCACCCAGGAACCTGAAAGTACAGTTTGCCATGAGGATGAAGCACTGTTTGGTGATCTTTTTTCCGAGAGTGGGCGCTCTGTAGGGTCAACGGATGGATTTGATCAATCGGTTATTGCTGGTAGTTCTGTTAGTAATCTGAGTATGCCTCTCCAGGCTGCCACAGAACTGTTTATTTTTTTGAAGACTAGTGCTTTTTCTCCTGAATGGAATTCTTCAATATATGAAGATGCATGCAAAAAGCTGACTTCACATCATATCGATATCATGCTTTCTGTTCTCAGTGGTGAAGGGTCTTATGCTGGAGACAGGACTTCTGAGGCTGGTGATAGGAAGTTTGTGCATGCTCATGAGGTTTGCTATGAAATGTTATACAACTTGATCTCATTCCATGCTTTATCTGATTCCCTTGAAGAGTACCTTGTTTGCAAAATATTGACTGTAGAGAACGGTTCTTTTGCATACAACCATCAGACACTAGCTTTATTAGCTCATACACTTATATACCGGGTTGGTTTATCTGGCAATCAATTGAGAACAAAAGTTCAGAAAGTGTTTGTGGAATTTGTTTTTGAGAAGGTGAAATCAGTCTGTGCACGCTGCCCTAGTCTCAAAGAACTTATCGAGACTCTTCCTTCCGTCTTCCATATCGAGATTCTTCTGATGTCATTTCATTTATCATCTGAAGAAGAAAAGGCAGTACAAGCGAACTTTATATTTTCCTCAATTAAAACAATTGAACATCTATCTAATGGTTTTAGCAGCACCCAGTTATCATGTTGGGCAATACTGGTATCACGGTTGATTTTAATTCTTCGACACATGATATTTTATCCCAATGTTTGTCCTCCAAGGTTACTTTCAGAGTTGAAATCAAAGTTAAGGGAAGCTCCACATGCTAGGTCAGTTCCCATGGGTAATGCAAGCAACCATACATTTTGGGCATCGACTTTTGTTGAGAATGTGATGCGGGTTTTTACCATAGAAGGGGAAGTCAGCAGTAACTTTTTAAATCAACTAATTGATGTCACATTCTTTACTGCTTCAGCATCCAAGGAAGACGTGGCGGTTGAATGTTTAGGTCTGAATTGGGCTGAAGTGTGTTCTTCCTTTTCTTGGATTTTAGGGTTCTGGAGAGGCAAAGAAGCATTTACAATGGAGGACTTAATTCTTGAAAGATACATGTTTATACTTTGTTGGGATATCCCTCCTATGCACATCACCTTGGATTTGCTTCCATCTGAACTTCAAACTCTTAATATAACTAGCACAGAACACTTTTTGTACTTTAGTCATTCAGTCTTGGGCAATTGTGGGGTTGCTACGGGTGCGCACTTCTCAAAATTAGTGTTTTCTGTGCTAGAACAGTTGCAATCAATGCGGATATCTGTGGAAACTGAAAAGCTTGGCTGGGACTTCATGAGGATTGGATCATGGTTATCACTGGTACTGTCCCTATTTGGAGCTGGAAATCAGAGGTATTGCATTAATAATGGAATCGATTCACTGGGTGTAGTCTTATTGGAGCACACATCTAGAGATGCTGATTTTTTTGCACTTGCTGAAAAACTGGTCAGCGGTTCACTTAATGCAGACACCATTGCGGTGGTGTTGCGGTCGTTGTCTGTAATATTATTGACGTACAGAAATGTTTACCAGAAGACCTTACTTTCTACTTTTGGTGATTGCCAGAGCTTTGATAACAAGTTTTCACCTCTATTGCTTCTAAAACACACTGGTTTTGATAAGTCACTACAGGATGTGCTTTTTGAGAAATGCTCTTTCAGTCCTAGCCAACTGGAGTCTATCTGTGAACTTTTGTCAAAGTTGCGTACTGCTGTTGATAAGATGGCACCAGGAATTTGGAATAAGATCTTTTTGGAACTTATAATGCATGGTTTCCCGTGTAGTAATCAAGTTCCTAGTGCATTTCTGCTTTCTTGCATTCTTAGCATTAAAGGCATAATTTCTGTTCTGGATGGATTTCTCAAGGTGATAAAGGCAAAGAGAATTACCTCCATTGAGGCTGAAGTACGCCATGAGATTCTTGAGTCAATGTTGTCGATAAAAGCTGACGTGGTGTTTAGCAGTCTTCATGGTCAGTGTGATGCAATTTATGAAACCCTTGGTGATGACTTGGAAGGTTTTGACTACAGAAGTTTCTTTACAATGAAGAACATGTATGAGTTTTTGAGGGATATTAATGGTAAAGAAGTTGTTGACATCTCTGTTAATGAATGTGTTGTTTCCAAGGCTATTGAAATAATAGACAACATCAGGAAGGATCCTTTAAGGTCTTCTGTATTGAAATATTTCATGTCCGATGGAGATATTTCTGAACAGATGGAAGATACATATAGTTGTCAGCGTGGGGATCTTTTGGTCCTCGTTGATGCATTGGATAATTGCAACTCTGAATCGGCAAATGTGAAGGTTCTTAATTTTTTTGTTGATCTTTTATCTGGAGATACGAATCCCAATTTTAAACCAAAGTTGCAGCAGAAAATTCTTCAGATGGATTTGCTTCGCCTTTCCAAATGGTTGGAAAAGAGGCTATTAGGATCCGCAAGTGAACCTTCAGGTGATGCCATTTGTGTAAATGGAAGTTCAACATCCCTCAAAGAGTCAACCATGAAATTCATTGCATCACTAATGTCTCCTAGTGAATCACAATCTGAAGATCTGCATCACCACATTTATGAAGCTCTGCTGGTTTCACTTGATAATGCCTTTATGTTGTATGATGTCAACACGGCAAAATCCTATTTGAATTTTGTTGTTCAACTTTCAAGCGGAGAGGCCTCAGTGAAACCCCTTTTGGAACGGATAGTAATGCTTATAAAAAAACTGGCTTCTGATGAGCGTTTACTTCAAGGCCTAAAATTTCTCTTTGGTTTTCTTGGATCCATGGTAAATGATTCTGGGTCTAATAAGAACACTGCTACAATGGCAGTTGAAAAGTCTTTACGTAAGGGTGGTTCTGGGATAGGACCCTTGGCTTCAAGGTCCTTAGGTTCAAGGAAACATCCTGATGCTTTGATTCTTTCGTCTAATCAAGAAGGTGGATCCACATCTCTTGATTGTGATGCAACTTCAGCTGATGAAGATGAGGATGATGGAACATCAGACGGCGAAATGGGTAGTATCGATAAGGACGAGTTTGATGATAGTAACAGTGAAAAAGCCCTTGCTTCTAAAGTTTGTACATTTACATCCAGTGGGAGTAATTTTATGGAACAGCACTGGTATTTCTGTTATACATGTGATCTCACTGTGTCAAAAGGCTGTTGTTCTGTTTGTGCAAAAGTCTGTCATCGAGGACATCGTGTTGTTTACTCACGATCTAGTCGGTTCTTCTGCGACTGTGGAGCAGGGGGTGTACGGGGTAGCAGTTGCCAATGTCTGAAGCCTAGAAAATTCACTGGAGGTCACAGTAACAGTGCACCCACTCGTAATGCCGGTAGTCTTCATTCGTTTCTACCTTTCACAGATGATGGGGATCAGATACCTGAAAGTGAGTCAGATGTTGATGAAGATGGTTCATTGGACATGGATAACTCTTTAAGATTATCCTTCCCTAGGGAAATGCAAGAAATGATTCCATCATTGATAAAAGAACTTGATGTTGAAGATCGGGTGCTTCAAGTTTGCTCCTCGTTGTTGCCATCCATAATTAGCCAAAGAGACTCTAACCTTTCCAAAGACAAGAATATTGTAATAGGTGAAGACAAAGTGTTGAGTTTCTGTGCTGATCTTTTACAGTTAAAGAAGGCATATAAAAGTGGTTCCTTGGATCTAAAGATAAAAGCAGATTATTCAAATGCAAAGGAACTTAAATCCCACTTAGCTAGTGGATCACTTGTCAAATCCTTGCTTAGTGTCAGTACTAGAGGCCGACTTGCTGTTGGAGAGGGTGATAAAGTAGCTATATTTGATGTTGGACAGCTGATTGGACAGGCCACTATTGCACCTGTTACTGCTGACAAGGCTAATGTGAAGCCTCTGTCAAAGAATGTTGTTCGTTTTGAGATTGTACATCTTGCTTTTAACCCATTGGTTGAGAATTATCTTGCCGTGGCAGGCTATGAAGATTGCCAAGTTCTTACTGTAAGTCACCGTGGAGAGGTTACAGATCGTTTGGCAATTGAACTTGCCTTGCAGGGTGCTTATATAAGGCGTGTAGAATGGGTTCCTGGGTCCCAAGTTCAGCTTATGGTGGTCACCAACAAATTTGTGAAGATTTATGACCTTTCTCAGGACAATATCAGCCCCATGCACTACATCACCTTGCCTGATGACACAATTGTAGATGCAACACTTGCTGTGGTTTCCCAAGCAAAAGTTTTCCTTCTAGTCCTTTCTGAACTTGGTATCTTATTCCGGCTAGAGTTGTCAAATGATGGAAAAACCGGCGCAAAAACATTAAAAGATATCGTGGAAACCCCATACAGGGAAACACATGCAAAGGGTTCCTCCTTGTACTTCTCATCAACTTACAAGCTGCTATTTGCTTCATATCAAGATGGAACAACCTTAGTAGGCAGGCTTAATAATGGTGCAGTATCTCTAGCTGAGGCATCTGCTGTTTATGAGGATGAACAAGATGGTAAGCATCGCCCCGCTGGATTGCATCGTTTCAAAGAGTTGCTTGCTGGCAGTGGGTTATTTGTTTGCTTCTCAAGTATGAGATCCAATGCTGCCCTGACTGTTTCAATTGGAGAGCATGACATCCTTGCACAGAATATGCGGAATGGAGTTTATTCCACCTCACTTTTGGTGGGGATAACAGCATATAAGCCCTTATCCAAAGATAAAATTCACTGTCTTGTTTTGCATGATGATGGTAGTCTTCAGATATATACACATGTTCCTGTTGGGGTTGAAGCTGGTGCAAATGTGATTCCTGAAAAAGTTAAAAAGTTAGGGTCTGAGATACTCAACAGCAAAGCTTATGCCAGTTTGAAGCCAGAGTTCCCACTTGATTTTTTTGAGAAAACAGTATGCATAACAGCTGATGTGAAATTAAGTGGTGATGCCATCAGGAATGGGGATTCTGAAGGTGCAAAGCAGAGCTTAGCATCAGAAGATGGATTTATTGAGAGTCCTACACCTGCAGGGTTTAAGGTACCTGTTGATTATTATGCTACTTATATTTTCTATTACTTGTATGTATTCATAATTGAGTGTCTCGCCTCTTAATCATTTTCATGTAGATAACATTATCAAATAGTCTACGTTCATAACATTCTTGACCTTGGGTTAATGTCTGACACCGCCTTCTGTGTTTTCAGCTGACTGTTTCCAATTCGAATCCTGACATAGTCATGGTTGGATTTCGTGTCCATGTGGGTAATACATCAGCAAATCATATACCATCAGATATAACCATTTTCCAAAGAGTTATAAAACTAGATGAGGGCATGAGGTCTTGGTATGACATCCCATTTACAGTTGCAGAATCACTTCTGGCGGATGAAGAAATTACAATATCTGTAGGACCAACCTTTAATAGATCAACTTTGCCGAGAATAGACACTTTAGAAATCTATGGCCGAGCAAAGGATGAATTTGGTTGGAAGGAAAAGATGGATGCAGTATTGGACATGGAGGCTCGTGTGCTTGGTAGCAGTTCCTGGGTTGCAGGATCTGGGAAGAAATGTCATACTGCTCAGGCAGCATCTATTGAGGAACAGGTTGTTGCAGATGGACTTAACCTTCTTTCAAGGTTATATTCATTGTGGAAGCCAGAGGATAGTTCGAATGTGGAGGAAGCTAGTGCACAGCTTAGCAAATTGAAGTGCAAGCAGTTGTTGGAAACAATATATGAAAGCGACAGGGAACCTTTGTTGCAGGCTGGTGCATTTCGTGTTCTTCAGGCTGTCTTTCCTAAAAAAGAAACGTATTATCAAGTATAGCAGTCACTTGCTTTTATGATTGTCCTTCCTCTCTTACTTTAATATATGCAATTTCATGTAGAAGGGCATGCTTAAACTAATTTTAACTTATACGCTTAGGTTAAGGATACCATGCGGCTTCTAGGAGTGGTAAAATCAACATCCATTCTGTTATCAAGGCTGGGAATTGGTGGAAGTACATCAGGGTGGATCATTGAAGAGTTCACAGCCCAGTTGCATGCAGTTTCTAAGATTGCACTCCATCGGCGTTCTAACCTGGCTAACTTTCTTGAAACACATGGTATAGTTTGATTTCCACTTTAAATTTTGATTTGTTTCTAGAACACTTGCTTAGATTTCTTCACTTTGCATTATGTTTCCATCTTTTGTAGGTTCAGAGGTGGTTGATGGGCTTATGCAGGTTCTATGGGGAATTTTGGACATTGAGCAGCCTGAAACTCAGACCATGAATAACATTGTTATAGCATCTGTGGACCTCATCTACTCTTATGCTGAGTGTTTGGTTTCACATGGAAAAGATGCAGGAGTTGATACTGTTGCGCCAGCTGTTAGTCTTTTTAAGAAACTTCTGTTCTCTCAAAATGAGGCTGTTCAGACTTCTAGCAGGTAGTTAAATGCATCTCTAGAAAGATCAATTTATATTTCGTATGTTAAATACCTAATATAATTCTTTTTGTCTGCAGCTTGGCCATATCTTCAAGGTTACTTCAGGTTCCATTTCCAAAGCAAACAATGTTAGGTACAGATGACTCGATGGACAGCTCAACCTCTGCTCCTGTACGCTCTGATGTGGCGAGTTCAACAGGTGGAAATGCTCGGATTATGGTTGAGGAAGACTCCATCACTTCGTCCGTTCAATACTGCTGTGATGGCTGCTCCACTGTCCCTATACTCAGGCGGAGATGGCACTGTACAGTCTGTCCTGATTTTGATTTATGTGAAGCCTGCTATGAAATGCTTGATGCTGAACGGCTTCCTCCACCTCACTCGCGAGACCATCCTATGTCGGCAATTCCAATCGAAGTTGAAACGTATGGTGGAGAGGGCAATGAAATGCAGTTCTCCACCGATGATTTAAGTGATCCGATGTTGCTGCCTGTTGCATCCGATGTTGGCATGCAGAGTTCTGCTCCTGCAATTCATGTATTGGAAACCAATGAATCTGAAGAGTTTCTATCTTCAGTCATTGACCCTGTTACAATTTCTGCATCAAAAAGGGCTATGAATTCTTTAATTCTCTCAGAGTTCCTTAAACAGCTAAAAGGATGGATGCAGACTACCTCTGGTGTGCGGGCTATACCAGTTATGCAGCTCTTTTACAGATTATCTTCCGCAGTAGGTGGACCTTTTGTTGATAGCTCAAGGCCTGAAAGTCTAGATCTAGAGAAACTGATAAAATGGTTTCTAGATGAAATTTCAATTGACAAACCTTTTTCAGCTAAATCCCGTTCTACTTTTGGGGAGGTCACTATTTTGGTTTATATGTTCTTCATATTAATGTTGCGAAACTGGCACCAGCCTGGTGGTGATGGTTCGATACCAAAACCAGGTGGATCAATGGATTCACATGATAAGAGCGTTACCCAGATTCCATCTTCGGCTTCAGTTACCTCCTCATCTGCAGTGGATGACCAAGAGAAAAATAGTTTTCACTCTCAATTGCTTCGAGCTTGCGGGTCCCTTCGGCAACAAGATTTTATAAATTACCTTATGGATATTTTACAACAGCTAATGCATGTTTTTAAGTCCCCGTCTGTTGGTTCTGATTCTTCACATGGTGCCAACTCTGGATCAGGATGTGGGGCCCTGTTAACTGTCCGCAGAGAAATACCCGCTGGAAATTTTTCTCCATTCTTCTCTGACTCGTATGCAAAATCTCATCGCTCAGATATGTTTGCGGACTACCATCGGTTACTATTAGAGAACACTTTCAGACTAGTTTACAGCTTGGTTCGCCCTGAAAAGCATGACAAATCTGTTGAAAAAGAGAAGTTCTTCAAAATTCCATCTGGGAAAGATCTAAAGCTTGATGGATATCAGGATGTTCTATGCAGTTATATCAATAACGTCAATACGACTTTTGTAAGAAGGTATGCCAGGAGGCTTTTCTTGCATCTGTGTGGTAGCAAAACACACTATTATAATGTTCGTGACACATGGCAGTTTTCAAGTGAAGTTAAGAATCTGTATAAACACATAAATAAGTCAGGTGGATTTCAAAGTACTCTCTCATATGAGAGGAGTGTCAAGATAGTGAAATCCTTGTCTACTATGGCTGAAGTAGCTTCTTCACGTCCAAGAAACTGGCAAAAATATTGTTTGAGGCATGGTGATGTTTTGCGTTTTCTTGTTAATGGTGTGTTCTACTTTCCAGAAGAATGTGTGTCTCAGGCTCTTAAGCTTCTGAATTTGTCCTTCTATAACGGAAAGGACAATAACTTGTCACTACCGAAAGTAGATGGAAACGAAACTGTTACCGGAGCAAGTGCCAGCAAATCAGGGTCACAATCTGCTGACTTAAAGAAAAAAAAGAAAGGAGACGATGCAATGGAGTCTGGTTTGGATAAATCTTACATGGATATGGAGCCAATGGTAGACATTTTTGCTGACAAAGGGTATGACGTCTTGAGGCAGTTTGTTGATTGCTTTTTACTTGAGTGGAACTCTAGCTCTGTGCGTGTGGAAGCCAAATGTGTACTCTATGGAGCCTGGCATCATGGAAAGCAATCATTTAAAGAAACAATGTTGACCATTCTTCTGGAGAAAATAAAATATTTACCTATGTATGGCCAGAATATTATGGAGTATACAGAACTGATCACTTGTTTGTTAGGTAAGGTACCTGATAACAATACAAAGCAACAGAACAATGAAATTGTAGACCGATGCTTAACTTCTGATGTGATCAAGTGCATCTTTGACACACTTCACTTGCAAAATGAGCTGTTGGCCAATCATCCCAACTCACGTATATACAACACATTGAGTGGGTTGGTGGAGTTTGATGGTTACTACCTTGAGAGTGAACCTTGTGTTGCCTGCAGCTGCCCTGAGCTTCCTTACAGTAGAATGAAGTTGGAAAGTCTGAGATCAGAAACAAAGTTCACAGATAACCGCATAATAGTGAAGTGCACAGGGAGCTACACCATTCAGAGTGTGACCATGAATGTTCATGATGCCCGCAAGTCCAAGTCAGTGAAGGTATTGAACCTGTATTACAACAATAGACCTGTGTCTGACCTGGCAGAGCTGAAAAACAATTGGTCCTTGTGGAAGCGTGCCAAAATATGCCATCTTGCTTTTAATCAGACTGAACTGAAAGTGGATTTCCCTATTCCCATCACTGCATGCAACTTTATGATTGAACTTGATTCTTTTTACGAGAATCTACAGGCTCTATCTCTTGAACCTTTGCAATGCCCACGGTGCAGTCGTCCTGTTACTGATAGGCATGGAATCTGTGGTAATTGTCATGAAAATGCTTATCAGTGTAGGCAATGCCGCAACATCAATTATGAAAACCTGGATTCTTTTCTATGTAATGAGTGTGGTTATAGCAAGTATGGACGTTTTGAATTCAATTTCATGGCAAAACCAAGCTTCACGTTTGATTACATGGAGAATGATGATGATATGAAAAAAGGTTTGGCTGCTATAGAGACTGAATCTGAGAATGCTCATAGGAGATATCAGCAGCTTTTAGGCTTTAAAAAACCTCTACTGAAGATTGTATCAAGCATTGGTGAGAATGACATCGATTCTCAACAGAAGGATTCTGTTCAGCAAATGATGGTATCTTTACCTGGTCCTTCATGTAAGATAAATCGTAAGATTGCACTTCTAGGTGTTCTTTATGGTGAAAAATGCAAAGCCGCATTTGATTCTGTCAGCAAAAGTGTTCAGACCCTTCAAGGGCTTCGACGGGTTTTAATGAATTACTTGCACCAAAAACAGTCTGATGACTCTGTCGGTTCATCCAGACTTGTTGTTTCCAGGTCACCAAACAGCTGTTACGGTTGTGCCACTGTGTTCGTTACACAGTGTCTTGAGATGCTACAGGTTTTGTCAAAGCACCCAAGTTCTAAGAAGCAGCTTGTGGCTGCTGGAGTTCTATCCGAGTTATTTGAGAACAATATTCATCAAGGTCCCAAAACAGCTCGTGTTCAAGCCAGAGCAGCACTTTGTGCTTTTTCTGAAGGTGACAAGAATGCAGTGTCTGAGTTGAATGCTCTTATACAGAAAAAGGTAATGTATTGTCTGGAACATCATCGTTCTATGGATATTGCACTTGCAACACGTGAGGAGTTGCTCTTGCTTTCAGAGGTGTGCTCTTTGGCTGATGAATTTTGGGAATCGAGATTACGGGTTGTTTTCCAGTTATTATTCTCTTCAATAAAATTGGGTGCCAAGCATCCTTCTATATCTGAGCATGTTATTCTTCCTTGCTTGAGGATTATCTCACAGGCATGCACTCCTCCAAAACCTGATTCATCAGACAAAGAACCAGGAGGAAAATTCAACCCAGTTCCACTACAAAAGGATGAAAACAGTTTAAATTCGTCGAGATCTGTTAGTGGAAGTAAGACCGTGGCTGAATCATCAGAGAAGAACTGGGATGGTTCTCAAAAGACACATGATATTCAGTTGTTAAGCTACTCTGAGTGGGAAAAAGGTGCTTCTTATCTTGATTTTGTAAGGCGGCATAAAGTTTCACAGGCAACTAGACATGGACAGAGGTCACGGCCTCAGAGATATGAATTTCTTGCCTTAAAGTATGCTCTTAGATGGAAACGTCGTGCTTGCAGAACAGGTAAAAGTGAAATAGCATCCTTTGAACTGGGTTCATGGGTTACAGAACTGGTTCTGAGTGCTTGTTCCCAATCCATAAGATCTGAGATGTGCATGTTGATCAGTCTGCTTTGTGCCCAAAGCTCATCTAGACGGTTTCGGCTACTAAATTTACTAATGTCTCTGTTGCCGGCAACTCTTTCTGCTGGTGAAAATGCTGCCGAGTATTTTGAATTGCTCTTCAAGATGATTGAAACAGAAGATGCTCGTCTTTTCTTGACTGTACGTGGATGTTTGACTACAATATGTAAGTTGATTACTCAAGAGGTAAGTAATGTTGAATCTTTGGAGAGGAGCCTGCGTATTGATATCTCACAGGGATTTATTCTTCACAAACTTATCGAGCTCTTAGGAAAATTTTTGGATGTTCCAACTATCAGATCCAGGTACTTTTTGTGTACCTTGTTTTTTCAATTGTATTTTGGTATCTGTCTCATCTTTTATATAAATGTCATCTGGATAACAGGTTTATGAGAGAACAGCTGCTCTCAGAAGTACTTGAGGCCCTGATTGTTATCAGGGGATTGATAGTGCAAAAGACAAAGTTGATAAGTGATTGTAGCCGACTTTTGAAGGATCTTCTGGACAGTCTGTTACTGGATAGCGATGAAAATAAAAAGCATTTCATTCAGGCATGCATTGGCGGTCTGCTGAATCATGGGGAGGACAAAAGAGGACGATCTAATTTGGTATGTCAGAAATATCATTCAAAATCTTTTCAGTTAGTAGTATTACTCTAGCTACAACAGCAGATATGAATTTGGAATCTTAGTGGAATCAAAATCTCTCTTTCTTGAGCAAGTTCATTGATTTGTTTCTTGACTTTAATTTCTAGAAGATGTCCAAATATATAACCCGGAATTGTCATGGCATGATACAAATCATGCTAAACTAAGACAACATAGAAGTAGTAGAGGTGGATACAACATTCTGTTCTGAACAGAAGCTGAGTTTTTGAAAATATTGGTGGCTTGGTTCACCGTCGATAGAGGGTTGAAACATGTCAGTAAGTAATCTGGTTTAGTTGAAAAGCAAACTTTTTGATGACAGTCACTTTCATCATTTAAGTGGTAAACATAGTTGTGATACATATGTGATTTAGTGATTAGATACATACGAAGCTATATAAATATATTAGATCTTTGATATGAAACCCTAGCAAAATCAAATCTGTTACCTGTTGGCTGTTGCATACAGGCAGTTTCCATATTCTTTGTATGGCCTTCAGTTTGTCCTGACATTTTGTTATAGAATATACCTTCTTGGTCCCTTGATGTAAGTGTTTTGTTAGAATGTTGTTCATTGACAACTAAAATGCAATCAATTCTGCAGTTCATTTTGGAGCAACTCTGTAACTTGATCTGCCCATCAAAACCCGAAGCAGTGTATCATTTGATACTGAACAAGGCACACACCCAAGAGGAGTTCATCCGGGGTTCAATGACAAAAAATCCTTACTCCAGTGCTGAGATAGGTCCATTGATGCGTGATGTCAAAAACAAAATCTGTAACCAATTGGATCTCTTGGGTCTTATCGAGGATGATTATGGTATGGAATTGCTTGTAGCTGGAAATATAATCTCCCTTGATTTGAGCATCTCTCAAGTTTATGAACAAGTTTGGAAAAAGTCAAGTAGCCAGTCCACAAACACAGTTGCTGCTGCCACATTACTTTCTTCTGCTGCAGCCACATCAGCAAGAGATTCTCCTCCTATGACAGTAACCTACAGGCTTCAGGTTCTTGACCCTATTTCTAAACACAAATAAGTATTCATCTCTGTTCAGATGTTTGTTTTCACTGTTACTCATTATGTATACATTGTCTTTCTCACAGGGTTTGGATGGTGAAGCCACTGAGCCTATGATCAAAGAACTGGATGAAGACAGAGAAGAGTCTCAAGATCCTGAGGTGGAGTTTGCCATAGCAGGTGCTGTGCGGGAGTGTGGCGGGCTGGAAATTTTATTGGGAATTGTTGAGGTATGTACTAAACGTCCTCTTTATATTCTATTGTCGTATGATAATTTCATTGAATTACATTGTGTGATGCTTCTCCCTGCAGCGTTCGCGAGATGATTTGAAGTCAAACCAGGAGCAACTAGTAGCTGTTCTGAATCTTCTAATGCATTGCTGCAAAATAAGGGAAAACAGGAGGGCCTTGTTGAGGCTTGGAGCTTTAAGTTTACTCCTGGAAATTGCACGACGTGCATTCTCAGTTGATGCCATTGAACCAGCTGAAGGCATTCTTCTAATTGTTGAGAGTTTGACAATGGAAGCTAACGAAAGTGATAATATCAACATTACTCAGAATGCTCTTACGGTCTCTAATGAAGAAGCTGGTGCTGGGGAACAAGCGAAGAAAATAGTCCTCATGTTTTTGGAAAGGCTGTCTCATCCACTAGGCCTTAAGAAGTCAAGCAAGCAACAGAGAAATACTGAGATGGTTGCTAGAATTTTGCCTTACTTGACGTATGGTGAGCCTGCTGCGATGGAAGCACTCGTTCAGCACTTTGACCCTTACCTAAAGAATTGGGTTGAATTTGACCAGCTTCAGAATCGGTATCTAGAAAATCCAAAGGATGAGAGCTTCTCTTTGCAAGCATTGAAACAGAGATTTGCTGTGGAGAACTTTGTTAGGGTTTCGGAGTCGATGAAGACAAGTTCTTGTGGGGAAAGACTGAAAGACATCATATTAGAAACTGGAATTACTGAAGTGGCGGTTAGACATTTAAAGGAGAGTTTTGTGTTTACTGGAGAAGCTGGATTTAAATCTACTCCAGAGTGGAATTCTGGATTAAAACTTGCGTCTGTTCCTCTTATACTGTCCATGCTCAGGGGGTTGTCAATGGGTCACTTGGCAACGCAAAAATGTGTTGATGAAGGAGGGATTTTACCTCTGCTACATGCATTAGAAGGCGTGACTGGAGAAAATGATATTGGAGCGAGAGCTGAAAATTTGTTAGACACCCTCTCAGATAAAGAAGGAAAAGGTGACGGATTTCTTGCTGAGAAGATTCGCGGGTTGCGCCATGCCACACGAGACGAAATGAGACGCCGGGCTCTAGTGAGGAGAAAGGAGCTGCTTCAGGTAATTTTATTGCAACGGTTTTCTCTGGATACTTTATTTATTATTTCCATGGACTCTTTTTTAAATTTATTTCTTTGATGAACAGGGACTTGGAATGCATGAATTGGCTTCTGATGGTGGGAAGAGAATTGTGGTTGCTCAGCCAATCCTTGAAGGTTTAGAAGAGATGGAAGAAGAGGAAGATGGGTTTGCTTGCATGGTATGCCGTGAGGGATACAGAATTAAACCTACTGACTTGCTTGGTGTCTACACATTCAGTAAGCGGGTAAATCTGGGTGTTGCACACTCGGGAAATACTCGTGGAGATTGCGTATATACTACCGTTAGCCATTTCAACATCATTCATTTCACTTGCCACCAGGAGGCCAAGCGTGCAGATGCTGCACTTAGAAACCCAAAAAAGGAATGGGACGGGGCTGCCCTTAGAAACAATGAGACACTTTGCAATAACCTGTACCCCATTAGAGGTCCTGCTGTTCCACTACCCCAGTATACACGTTATGTTGATCAGTACTGGGATTACCTTAATGGCCTTGGACGTGCCGACGGAAGTCGTCTTCGCTTGCTGACTTATGATATAGTTCTGGTACCCAACCTCTTTTATTCATCATGCAGTATTGTTTTCTCTTGTTTTTTTATAATAATTATTATTTCTGATGTGATACAATCAATGTTGTAGATGCTTGCACGATTTGCCACTGGTGCATCATTCAGCACCGATAGTAGAGGTGGAGGAAAGGAAAGCAATGCTAAGTTTCTCCCGTTTATGATCCAGATGGCTCGTTATTTTGTCGATCATGATTCTTCTCAACGAAATAATCTGGCAAAATCTGTTGCAGCATATCTTGCTTCTTCCACCTCTACTTCCATGCCGGATTCTAAGTCCCCGACGTCTTCCTCTCCAGGAACAGAGGAAACGGTTCAGTTTATGATGGTGAGTTCCCTCCTTTCAGAATCTTACGAGTCTTGGTTGCAACACCGTCGTGCTTTCTTGCAGCGAGGTATATACCATGCATACATGCAACACACTCATTCCAAGTCATCACACCGCTCATCTTTTTCATCATCATCATCGTCATCGTCAACACCATCTACCCCCACCAAGTCAGATACAGAACCAGAGGAACTACTGACTATAATCCAGCCGATGCTTGTTTACACCGGTTTAATCGAGCAACTCCAACGCTACTTCAAGGTACAAAAGAAAGGAGCAGGTCAAAAGGGGGAGAAGGATGAGAAAAACTTGGAAGGTTGGGAGTTGTTGATGAAGGAGAAACTATTGGATGTGAAAGAACTGGTGGGGTTCTCCAAAGAGATGTTATCATGGCTGGAAGATATGACTTCTGCCACTGATTTACAGGAGGCCTTTGATGTGATCGGTGTTTTGGCTGATGTCTTGTCAAGCCCATCGGGTAAGTGCGAGGATTTTGTCTACGCCGCAATCGAAGCCGGCAAAAGCTCAAGTTTCTGAGGATCCTTGGGTTCTGTCAGGGTTCGGGGCCGGTTGGTTCCGGCTCATTCATGCGTGATGTGCAAATGCGACCAAATTTTGACTTGCTGGTATTGTTATGAGGGTCGATAAAATACTCTCTTGTTTAAAACTCATGGGATTTGAATATTCTTTTACCAACTTTAGTTTACATCTAAAGGTTGTATGCATATGTAAACTATAAAGGTTTTCTTTAATGGTTTGGTCAGTTTGTTGATGTCAATCCCGGGTTTTGTTAGGGCTTGGGAATTGGGTTGATTACAAGTTCCAATCTTATGAGTAAAACACACTAATCAATCAGGAGGTCAGAAAAGATGTGGCAGAAGGTGGTGACTGATATTATAGTAATTATGTAAACGAGCTGAGCAAACACAAGTTGGTTTAGTTTTTTGGTTTAATTTTAATCGCAAAGACAAATGAACGCTCAAATGAACAAATTCTCATGTTTATATTTCGTTTATTAAGAAACCAAAGGTGTTTATGTTTGTTAATATTCTAAACAAACGTAAATGAATGAACTAAATATACGAGCATAAACGAATGAAACTAAACGAAGAGAATGAACATGCCATGGGTTCCTTTGATAGTCGATTAGAAGTGACCAGGTTTAAAGTTTTAATTGTGTTGATAATGATGGGTAAGTTTATGTTATTAACAAATAAACATGTATGTATATGTAAACACCATGAATGTGTAGACAAATATAGTCGAACATAAATAAATAAACATAATAAACAAATGTTTATAAATGAATGAAGTATGTGTTCATGTTTGTTCCTTTGTTTATTTAATAAAAAAATTTAAATGAACTTTATGTTAAGTTATCTTTAATGTTTTAAGAAATACAAAAATATTATCAAGAACATTTAAAAAACCACATCATCTGATGATCATAGAGTGACAAAGTAAAACCTAAAGTGTAGTGTCATTTCTGAAAATCTTTTATGCACAACTTACTCTAAAAAATATTTGTGTTATATGAGATTATTTTTAGTTTTTGTTATATATGATATAAGTTTGAATTTTTTTATAAAAATAATATTATTAAAATCATATTTCTTTAAAAAGGGATCGAGGTTGACTGTAATAATCTATCTCTTCCCACAATCCGCTCACAACGAGACTAAACTACCTCCACACTCTTGATTACAAAGTTCACTTGCTATGATTTTTTTTTCGTGGAGTGTTCGTTTCATGATGTTGTTCGTGATAGGGGTGTAAACGAGCAATTCGCTCGTAAGCCACTTAGGTTAACTTATTAAAAGCGGGAAATTTGAACTCCTTGTAAATACGGGATTTGAAATGTATTTTATTGTAAGATACACTACTTAACCATTGGTATCTTCAATCGCTAACGACTTCAATCAACTTAACCATTAACATCTCTCACTGTATTAAGGAACCCTCATTGAAAGAGATGTGTAGTTTGGTAGTAGTATTTAGTTGAATCCGCATTTCGCAAATCCAAACGAATTGTCTTAGGTCATGTTTAGGATTCTTATTTTAGTTGAAAATGACTTTTGATAAAAATGACTTTTGATAAAAATGACTTATTAACTTATGGTTTTTGAAAATGAGTTTTTAAAAGTATTTGGATTAGCTTATAAACTAAAAAGTTATAAAATGATTAAAAAATACATACTTTTAAAAATAAAAAAGAGTTAATAAGAGCTAGCAGAGAGGTATAATAGAAAATTAGTTTACAAAGAGTTTTAAGAGTTAACATATAATCGCTCATTACTTTTCAAAAACTCTTTTTTACTTTAAATGAAAAATCAAATTGAAAGGTGTTTTAGATTTGTCAAATATTTTTTGACTTATTAACTAAATAACTTTTTTAAAAAGTTATAAGTTAAAAATAAGCAATCTCTTTGTGGAGTGTCTATTTTCAGCAAGTTAAAAAATACTCTAATTAAGTAGTCTCTTTTCCGCCAACGAATCCTAGATCAACTAGTTTAGAAGGAGACATCCTATGACTTTTCAAAGTAGAGGTCATAGGTTGAAGTATGTAACACCCGGCCTCTCATACCACCAATATTGTCCGCTTTACCCATGAAGAGCTCACGGATTTGCTTTTGGTTGCCCAGGTGAAAACTTCCCAGTGAGGTCACCCATCCCTGGATTGTCGCCACTGAGCACGCTTAACTGTGGAGTTCTCCTCTCATTCACAGCCAATACGCCCAAAACGCGTTGGTGATATTAGAGATCAGACATTCCTTATAAACCAAGAATCTCTCCTGTCCACGGCTGATGTGAGATTTATGTAGAGTGTCACAAAGTATCACTAGGTGCAATATGCTTCAAGTGGACCAAGGGTTTTATCACATAGGTCTTTGTGTGGTGAGTACGTGACCTTTCTCTATAGGTTTAACCAATGACCGTGCTTGAAAATTATTCTTGTCCGTTCAAAAAAAAGTAGTCTCTTTTCCACAATAACCATTATATACGGTCTTCTTTCTCCATCAACTTTTCTCCACAACCCACTCTCATCTCTCTCACTTGATAAAAAGGTAAACATCTATCTAAATTCCTTGTGGGTTGTGTTTTTTGATTGTTAATTGATGTTTTGTAATAGATTTACAGCGATTGTTGTTTCTTTCATGGGTTTATTAATTATTGATTCGGGGTTTAAACATATCCGATTTCGATGGGAGGGCGGTTAAAATGATCAAGAATCGACATGGAATAAGCCTTGCTGAATTGGGTGTTTCTTAGATTGGCATAATTATTAAAAATATTATTTGACTGTTTATTTTGTGTTGGTCAACATTTACTATTTGGTTCATGTTACTTTGAAGTCTTGAATAGTTTAATGTTGCTGATTTCTGATGAAAAGAGTTGGATTCTGATATGAAATTGAGTTAGGGTTCTCTTTGTCACTTGAGTTAATCCTTTTGTTGATAAGCATTTGATTCTAGTGGTGTTTACTGGTGCACATACTTAAGATAAGATTTAGTGTCTTTACTCTGCACTGCAGTGTATAATATTAAGTAATCATACTCATGTTGCTTGGTTTATCTTCCTCATTTATCAACAATTTGGATTTAGCGGGTGTTTGATGAATCCTTTTTGGGTTCTTAATTTGCTTTAGCAAAAGTAACTATATAATTACTTTATTGTAGCTAATGATCTGATTCTTGATTCCTGAACATCATGATAATTTCTTTTTTCTTAGAAAGGCAAAAACACGCGCACACATCTAATCCCAGTACTAAATCTACACCATTGTTCGCCATGAGACTTAAACCCTCAACCTCATGAAGAGAGAGACCACTATGAACACACTAGATACATTGGGGCACAAGCCCTTTGGTTCATGATAATTACTTTGTGGGGATGAACATGTGTTCTTGGCTCACTGTTTCTTTTACACAAGTTAAGAGGATAGCTAGATTCTACCTTTTGATGATTTAGAACCCAAAGAAGTTTCCTTCATTTGAAGATGTTATCATTGATCCAATGTATAGTTTTGGAATCATCCTATTTGAACTCATTACAGCAATTCACCCACAATAAAATCTCATGGAGTATGTCAATCTAGTAAGTTAATACCATCTACTTCTAAAATGGGTTGGACATGTTGAGTAATGGGTCAAAATGAGTTCATGACAAAAAAAGCAAATCCTCTGTACATGTTAAAAACGGAACTTGTTAGCAATATTCATTTTTTACCGATGTATGCAACATTCATTACTTAAAACTTATTGCCCCCTCTAGCTTTAGGGCATTTGCAATAAAGAAATATTGATTTTTCTAAACTCTAAAGGCCGCAATGAGTTCAGATGGGATTGATGAAATTCTCAACAAGGAGCTTGCTGGTGATTGTGATCCTGAAGATGTAAGAAGCTTGGCTCTAATAGCACACAGATGCTTGCATAAGATACCAAGGAAACGGCCTGCAATTGGGGAAGTTTCACAGGCCATAACAAAGCTAAAACAAAGGCGGTTGGTTAGGGAGGACGGATAGTACAATGTCGTTTGCGGGTGAAGAGTTCTCGGGGGGTTGTGGGTGCATTAAGCTGCAGAAGAATCAGTTGAAAAAGATGACTAACATAGCTGAATGTTGACAGACTCAGCTTTCAAGACTGAAATCTAATGATTGTGTATAGGCTGTTATTGCAGTGATGTTTGGTGGAAAAACTAGATATCTACACGTTTAGTATGGAAATGAATCAATTACACATTGGCTCCTTGTTGCGGGTCATTTGTACACATGAGATTAATATTGAAATGTGGGTCGATCTAAGATACGAGTATCTGTTTAGTAGGACCTATAACGTCTTGCTAACCCAGTGGTAAGAGACAAAACTTCTTTATAGTAAACCTAGGTTTATACAGCTTAAAGTATAGTTTAGAAGTGGTTTAAGTTTGTCTTAAAGAAAAAGATGATGTCTAGCTAGATGCAGCCTTAAGTTAGAAATTTCAGGAAAGAAGGTGGAGGCGTGTACCATTTGCATCCTTGAGGTTTGATGGTTTTGACCATTTACATCCCTACAGTTTAAAAACCTCATATACCCCCTAACGTTTCATTTTTGTTCCCATTTGAATCCAAAACACTAACATCGTTAAATTATTTCGTCAAGTCTCTTGTTAAAAGACTAAACTACCCTTAAAATTAAAAAAACAAAAAAACGTGGGACCCACCCACATCACCTTCTTTACATATTGTAACATCTGGTAATTTTGGTTAACTAGAAGTTAGCATCGTTTATTCTTGTAAGGACCATTGTTGTCATTTATGAAACTCATGGGTTGATTATGTGTTCGTGCCTTTAATT
>BJCN01153875.1:0-22111 GCA_018326445.1 Flaveria brownii
ATTAATTCAAACTTTAGAAACTTTTTATTTTAGGGAAACAAATTAAGAGAAATTTTTAAAGTTTAAATGAATGTTTAATATGATGACAAGTGACAATATTTGTTTAAGAATTTGACATGTGTCAAAGGGTGTTTAATATGATGACAAGTGACAAAACCCTTTTCTTTTATTATATATAAAGATTATAATTGTTTTTGAATAACTTAATTCTAAACCACTAAAACTTTAAAAAAAACTGAAATCGTATTATATACAAATTTTACTACCGTGTATAATTACTTAATTAGTATTAGTAAGTAAATTACATATTTTGTAGTAAATTCCAAACTAAATGAGATTATGTTTTCTTTTAGACCCGTAGGACACAAGCCACAAACCAACGTAACCCCTCAATTCTCACCACCGTTTAATTAACCATCTCCCCTACGTTTTTTATTGAGGTCGACAACCACCAGGCACCACCTTAGAACCATCACCGACTTCCCTTCTTCCTCTTAGTAACCCTAAAAAACAATTACTCCCCTAACCAACACCATCATCTTCGTTACATCATTCTTTTACTGGTTTACTGATCTTTGTTTCCATAGCTCACACTCACTTGGATTCACAAAGCTTTGTATAATGGTACCTAACACCGTTTATTATTATTGGACTTCATGTTGGTAATTCTACGAAAGAAAGAGAAAATGAAAAAAAAAACAGGGATCGCATGTAAAAGACTAAACATACGTGGTTAAAACAAAAGAATCATAATGTTATTGTAGCTAACATTTGCAAATTATATAGATAAATAATAGACTAATCTGTGATTAAACTATTTACAACGAGGTTTTTTGTTGTGACAGACGTGGGTGATCTTTTATCAATAGTTTTACCCGGGTGACTGTGCTTAAAATTATTTGTTGGCCGTTTAAAAAAAGAAAAAAAATGTATTAATCAATAGCACTGTTTTTGAATTTTAGAAGATCAGATTTTCGAGAAAAAAGTACATGCAGTCTTCGCAACGGTTTCAATTCATAACACAAGATCTTGATTTCACGAGTCAACGATGGAGACAAGGTGAATTCAACACTAATCAACAGCACTGTGATCGACATAAAGTTGATGAATTTATGTGAATAATAATATCCATCCAAAAAGTTCCCACAGAATCCATCTTCCATATATAGGAATAGATAAAAATAAAATCTAATATCGGCCTCAATCAAGATTCAATGAACACCCCTGATTTTCAGGCGTAGTTGAGTAATTGCATTAACTGTAATCCATAGAAATCCGGATCAAATCATTCTTGAACAACAATTAGATTCAATCTTTAAGGTTTTACTTCCCAGATTAATCTTGCAACGATGGTTTCTGCAGCGAAGATAAAATCTATAGATTTTTTCAGGTAGTAATTCCAATTAATCCCTGATTATAAATTCACTGTTAACCCTTTTGATGTTCATTGTTGATGTTATGCTACGTGCTTTGTTAAGATATGTTGCCATCATTGGTGATTGATTATGTTGCCTGTTAAGTGTTTGATAATTTGTCACAATGAAAGAACACAATCTGAAAAATGAAATGCTCCTGCAGAGTACTTTGGTTTATGATATCAAGCATCATAATTTGTTTTCGCGGGTCTTTTTGTCAGGAAAACTCCAAGAGATTTAACAGAGGCATCGTTATCGGGTGCTGGGATTTCGATTTTAGCAGCCATTTCCATGATTTTTTTGTTTGGAATGGTAAGAGGCTCACCTTTTGTTTAAGTTTATACATTTCGTGCTTAGATGTATGTTAATGTTAAATGCAGTTACAGATGTCTATTTGGTTTCTTATTGAAACATACATTAGCATTATCATGGAAGATGTGTATAATGAAATATATGAATATGTTGTACATAAATTATCACTACTTCGTATTGCAGGAGCTACATAGTTATTTGACTACTAGTACCACAACCGCAATCATAATTGACAAAAGTTCTATTGAGGACACCGTACGTGTAGATTTTAACCTAAGGTATGCTTCATGTCATATATGGCAAGCTTCAATGTTTAGTGCAATGTCATTTTGTTTGTTTTTGTGGCTGGCTAACATTTTTCTGAAATTTTTTATGCAGTTTCCCATATTTATCATGTGAGTTTGCATCCGTGGATGTGAGCGATGTGTTGGGAACAGTGAGTTCACTTATCTTAACTTAATTTCCTTGACTTTTACTTTTACTTTGAATTAAATGTCATATGTGTCCCAACACTATCAAATCATTAAGGGTGTTCGTTGGAAATAATACTTTACTATGGTTTTAATTGTGTTCTTTTGATCTTAGATACTTTTTCCTAAGTGGCTCCTTATCGAGGCCTATAATTTTATCTTATTTGCAGAACAGGTTAAACATAACAAAAACCGTTCGCAAGTATTCAATGAATAGGCATTTTCACTCTAATGGCCGTGAATTTCATACCGCACCAGTTACTGATGCCATTAAGCATGATGAAAAGGTTGATGAGACATATGGTGAAGGATCTGTGACACTAAATTCACGTAATTTTGATAAAATCACTCATGAGTAAGTGAAGTAACCAATTCTAAACTCAACCAATTCTCACTCATGAAAAAAATCCTTAGCGACTGATCATTTAATGATCAGAATATTATTTTTTGGTCCATTGCAGGCATCCGATTGTGGTTGTAAATTTTTTTGCCCCCTGGTGCCACTGGAGTAACCTTCTGGTATGCTTACTCCTGAATAATCATTCTTGGAAATATTTGTAGTTTGACATATTGAATCCTATACTTTCTCGTTAAAAAGGCTTTTACTCACTGTTTGTTGCACGTTTCAAGTGGCCTGTCATGATGTTATATATTTTTAATTTCTAGAGTCTGATTGACACAGAAGCATGTTCATCTTGATGTGTATTCATATGGAAGAGCTCTTCTATGATATGTGCTAAGAACATAAAAAACAGAACTTTACATAATACAAGTTCTCCATACATAAATATAGACATTCAAAACCACAAAGCATTAATATTTAGCTAGTTGTGTATTCTGCTGTTTTTTAGCACCTAAAAAATCCTTCTGCGCTTGCAAAAATAAAGTTCAAGCAGTTATTGATTATAAATCAACATTATGAACTAGTCTGAAACTTGTTTCCTGTACTAATTATGTCTCAGAGCCCAGCTTGGGAGAAAGCAGCAAAAGTAATGAGACAGAGGTTTACTTTCACCTTCACCAAACCTCAAGTCAGTGAATGACATGTACTTCTCTTTGTTAGCTACTGACATGCAATTGCGTTACCAGATATAGCCCGGAGTATGATGGTCGTATTATTGTTGGAAGTGTTGACTGCACTAAAGAAACTGACATGTGTAAAAAGTAATAATCTTATCCTTTTTCTACTAGTTTATAGTTCCTATTCTACCTACCATAGTTTGCTCATTTCTTACTGGTTTCAGGCATCACATACAAGGTTATCCGTCAATCCGCATCTTTCGTAAGGGGACTGATGTTCAGTAAGTTACTTTTTATTTTTTCATTATTATGCATACATACCAACTTGTTTGTAAACTTATCGTTCATCTTGTTGTTAGTTTCAATCAGCTTTTTAGTTCATAGTTTATTTTAAATAAACTGTTTTATGTTGCCTATTATTTTCTTTAATCAGTGATAACCATGGTATACACATTCATGAAACATATTATGGAGACAGAGATACAGATTCCTTGGTTATGGTAAGAACATCGAAATTTCTTTCAAATTGTTTCTGGCAAAAACGTTTTATTTGGTTCTTTATATCATGCTTTGAATCTGAAAATTTTCTCCATTTCGCCAAATTATCGTGGTGTTTCCTTTCATGCAGAAATTGGATGGCTTGGCTTCATCTGTTGGAGTGGATTCTGTAAAGCATTCTGCAAGCAGAGCCATAGATCATACAAGAATTAGACCTGCACCACCTCAAGAAGGTTGTAGGATCGAAGGATTCGTATGGGTCAAGAAGGTAACTCTAACCTAAAAGCATGGGTAGACCCACATGGAAGGGAGGGTATCCTAGGGTAAAATGATAACAGAAAAACAAAATACTATTATAAAATCTTGGATCCTCCACTCCATCAAAGTAAGGACAACTGTTAGCTTTATATGAATTGTTATACTGATATAAACTTAAGCTTGCCACATATTACACAGGTTCCAGGAAATTTGATCATTGCAGCAAGTTCAGGATCACACTCGTTTGACGCTTCACAAATGAACATGTCACATGTGGTTTCCACTTTATCTTTTGGTTCGAAGATAACCCCAATGATGATGAGTGATTTGAAGCGATTAGGTCCATACCTTGGTGCAGGTCACAACAGGTTAAATGGCCAAGCCTACATGACTAATCCAGAAGATCGCGCAAATATTACAGTAATCTCAAATACCGGTTTTTTATACAAATCTTTTCATTTAACATAACTTTATGCATCATACTTTCATGAATTCAAATTGTAGATAGAACATTATCTTCAAGTTGTGAAGACAGAGGTGTTGGGTTTGTCTCATAAATTAATTGAGAATTATGAGTACACCGCGCATACTAGTTTGATACATGCTCATTCCATTCCTGCTGCAAAGTTCCATCTCGAGTTTTCACCAATGCAGGTATAAATTTAACCGTTTTACCTTTCTACACACAACTAACAGCTTTAGTTGGTTTGTAACTTCCATCTTTATTTTGTCATCAGGTTCTGATAACTGAAAACGCAAAACCATTTTCTCATTTCATCACCAACCTTTGTGCCATCATCGGTGGTGTATTCACAGTACGTCTTCATTAATACATCAAAGTTATTTTTCTGTTTTACCTTTGACTTGCTTCTTTTCCTGGTGTGCTTCTTTCAGATTGCTGGAATTCTGGATTCGGTTCTTTACAACACATATAAACTCACTAAAAAAGTAGAATTGGGGAAGAACTTTTAGCTCAAAACATGGATTATATGAGTTGGTTGTTTAATAATCGCACATTTTCAGACAACTTACTATAGGGATCTAGTTTCAGATATGGAGTCTAATTTAGAAGATGTATATATGGTCCTAGGGTGTTAGCCGTTAGCAGCTAACCATTTACCTTGACCCAAATTATGTAAGATCAAAAATGGTTACATTGACAGTTAGAATACGAATACAAATTAATGTTGAACCACACAAATAGTACCTCTTGATTGATGATCTCAGTTTCTTGAATTTATTCACTTAAAAACGTTGTACATATATACTCGACGCTATACAGTTACTACAAACTTATTACACAAACCGTACAGATATATAAATCAACACACGGAGCTCAAAAACTGAGAAGAAAAGAGAAACCAACAGCAGCTCCAAAAGAGCAAACGAAACTCACGACCGCTGAAGATGCACCATTATGAGAATGAGATGGATGGTTCTCTTCTGCAGGAGCTGGTGCAGGAGTACTGAGGTCGGGTTCAGGAGCACCTGGGGCCGGTGGAGGTGAGGGAAACTCTTCACTGGCGGGAGCTGGCGGCAGAGCTGGTGGTGGAGTTGCAGATGGAGATGGAGATGGAGTAGCTGAAGAGCGGTTGCTTCGGTCTGCCAATACAATAATCACCACTTTCTCATTGTTTCTGCAGTGATCCACAACCCCACTGATGAAATAGTGAGGCCCAGATTGGTTTAGCTTGATCATGGTGTGACCATCACTGTATGTTGCAATGGGTGATGCTGTGCTGCAGTTCTTGTAGTCACTTTCACTCACTTGAACCACCGAGTCCTCGTTAGCCCGGTAGTTAAACCCTGCATAAAAGCGAAAAACCATCATTCTCATTATTAAGATTTGCATAACGAAAAAGATATTATCGCGATAATGAAACTTACAAATGGTGTCTCCGGTTTGGAACCGGTTTCTTTGTGCCCATTGACCATAGGAGGAGCATGATGCAACGCTCCAGTCACCCGAACCACCGATCTTGAACTCGTATGCGTGGCCGTTATGGATCATCAGGGAAAGACTAAAGAGCCCCAGAACAACCACCATTGTTGGCTTGTGATGTGTTGTTATCTTCATTGCAAAAGCAAGAAGGAGAAGGGCAAAATGGGAATGACAAATGAATGTTATGCATGGGAAGATTGAAGGCAAGTGTGTGGGGGTATTTGTAGGAGTGAATATCTTGTTTTCTTGTAATGTGGTTTCTTGGTATGCAGTGCAAAGTATAAGGAAAGCTTTTGTGTTTTGGCCTTGGGGTATGCTTTTCTTTATACCACCAAAAGAGAGATAAAGACATTTTATTTTTTTTATTTTTATTGAAGTAAAGTGAATTTGTGAAAGGTAAAAAAAAACAAATTTTGACAACTAGGTGAGAGGTGAGTCATCGGTAATCACTGTCACTTATAGGTCATAACTAAGACGTGTCGGGTCAAACCCAGATCGGCCCAGGGCTAGAACCAAAAAGGATTGAAAATGAGACCGGCAATTAAAGGGTAGCTCGGTCTTGGGTTATATGGGTTGGACGGCTTGAGTTGACAATAGGGTTCGGTAGGATCGAATGAAATTTAGATCGACTTTCTAATGGGTTGAAACTAGACCATGATTAATTGATTGCGAGTGGCTCAAGGCTTAGGCCCCAAGCCTTTTTAACAAAAGAGTTAATCATACAAATAGTGTTTATGGTTTGTTAAAAATAGCATGTTTGAATTTAACTTTAAAAGGTAATGAGTTTTAGATTTGTGGTACTACTGGTGTTGCTTTTGGAACAACCTATGTTGCTCTTATATGATGTGTCTGTCCCTTCAGCCTCCCTCCCAAAGTCATGTTGTCTACCCATCTACCGGTGCCCCCTGTGGCCGTCGACGGCCGGTCTCTGACCATTTGCTAGTTGTCGATCCTCGATGATTTGGTGGTGGCTTGTTGCATCGATCTACTCCATTTTAGCCCTGGTGCATCGATCTATTCCATTTGGTTGTGATGATATGACTAGAGTAACGTCAGTTGTCTAGGCGTAGCTGTTAAATTTTTTCGTCCGTAGTGTTAAATTTTAGCCTGATAGTGTAAATTTTTTGCCTGGTAGTGTAAATTTTTATATAAATATCGAGTTCGCCCCCCCTGAAAAAAAATCATTTCGCCCCCGCCCCCCTAGAAAGTTAGTTAAGCTCCGCCACTGATCACACGCGCGTTATAAGATGACACTAGTTTTATTTATCTTTAGTTGAAAGAAAATATGTTGTTAGTACGGTAAAATGTTCTAATCGTTTAGGACTAATTCAAACGATGTAAACGTGATATTGATTCTTGTATATACAAGCGAATGATGCATTAAGTTTATGTCTATACTCGATGTAAAAATTATCTCTTTTCTATAAAACCAAAACAAAAATAAAAATGTGTGTTTACCTTGTATTATAATAGAATATGTTTAGTACATAAATAATTTTATAAATTTTCATCTCCATACTCTAATAAAAATATAACTAAGGGGGCACGTGACAGAGTCACATTAATTTTTATTAAATCTTCTCGCTATCTCTCCCATTAAATAATAATATTAATTATTAATAATATTATTTAATTTTTAAAATTAAAAATATTTTTAATAAATTATAAAACAGAATTTTCTATCAATGTTATTTATATAGAAATAAACTTTCATAGAATAATTTTAATTTTCAAAAACATCAAACTTGTAAAAGAAATACAAAATATTAAAAAATTGGTGTTTATAAAAACTAATTTTTTATAAATAAAAAAATAATTAAAATTGAGAGTTAGAATAAGAAAGTTTTTAAAAATGACACTTTTTTAAAGCATTAGTTTTGAAACAAAATTTTTATTCTATTTATAATACGTAACATTCATTCGTATCATATTTCTAATATCATTTTATAATTAATAAACTTTCAATCTATCTAATATTTTATTTATTTAACCCGTATATTATACGTTTTTACTAAACTATTATAAATAAGATCATTAAGAATCATCCGCAACGAAGGTTTCTCGCGGAGAACGATATCTCGAAGAGTCATAGATTTGTTCATCATAACATATGGTCAAAGACGACAAATAAAAGAGTGAGACATACTAAATTGGAGAGAGAACCTAGAACTATTTGGCGTTTTTCAACTTAGGATTGTATATTTTATTATATGAAATTTTCATATCATTATTAGAACGTATTTTCTAAAATCCCCAACTAAACTAATATATTTTTAATGATATACAAACACTCATCTAATAACTAAAATAATTTAAAGAGTTGTTGAATTTTAGTAATCTCAGTTTTTGTTCATTCGACGGGATTATTTTTAACTCATAAAATATTTACAAACACTTTCAACTTTAAGTTTAATTTTCTCCGATTCCTTACTAATCGTAAGTTAACACCTTTAGTTTTTTATGACGTAAACTGCTTATATGACCAAAGCACTAAGGGAAAAGTTGAAATCAATCATCAGGTCCGTCACTCTGAAACTTTCGCACCCTGAAATCCGTCAATCTCCACATTATGATATGAACCACTTGACTCATTAGAGGTAGTTTTTTTTGTGAAGATAGATGCTAGGCACTGAAAAACAGACCTGATGGAGGCCGGGCAACGACGGAGTTAAATAATGTCTCATAGTTTGTCTCATTTAATGAAAAAAACTAACGGGGGTTAACTCTTAGTTAGTAAATGTTTACTGGAGGAAAATAAGCTCAAAGTTGAGAGAATCTGTAAATATTTATTAAGTCGAGATTAATCTAGGCCAAAAAATAAAAGTAATGATTATTAAAATCCAATAATTTATTTTTACATATATATAATTGTCTATAACATGATTCAGGGGCTAATTAATAACCTTTAGTGGTCATTAACAGATTACCTTTAAATGGTTTATAGGCTCTTAGTGGATAAAAGGTAATCTTAAATCTAAATGGTTAATAAATAACAATTTAATCAAATGTAGTTTTTTAGTGGGACATTAAGAGATTACCAAACAACTCATCACACTCTTAAACTAACAAGAAGAAACAACACTATTTGCGTTGGATGGTACCGTAAAGTGGTATCCCAACCAAATAGTTATAGGTTAAAGTTTTATAAAGTTCAAGCTAATGATTTTTAAAGTATAATAAATATAAAATACAGAATTCGTGTTTGTTAGGGGTGTTCATCATATCTAGATAACAGTTATTCAGATTTAAAATTTCCAAAATCCTATCTGAAATTCAATCCGATTCGAGTAAGGGTTATCTATATCCAGCCTAAATCTATCTGAATCCAATACAAACCAGGTTCGGATCAATTCAAATAATATGAATTTTTCCAAGTAATCCGAGTTAAACAAATAACAATTTTCCAATTTTTTGTTAATTTTTTATCTATAACATTTTAATAGCTTAAAATCACAATAAAAATATCAAATCATAAAATACAAATTTATCTTAAACATAAATTTAAAATTAAAATATAATAGGTAATTATGTAAAACCCGAAAATTAGAATCTCTAATTTAAAATAATAATCGATTATTATTTGATTGTTTAGGATTAAAGGACTGGAATGTGTCAAGACTTTTGAGTATCGAGTTGAAAATATAATAACTAGTATGTGTAATAAGCATTGACTTAGAAAATAGTAAAATGTTTATTCAATTTAATCGGATATTCAAATAAACAAATTATGATATTCGAAATTCGATCCGAAATCCTAATAAGGAATTTGGATTTGGATGATATTTGATCCGAATATCTGAAAAAGGATTCGGATTGGTTTTTTTGGATTCAGATACAGAACGGATTTACGTTTTTTTTTTTCGGATTTCGTTTTTTTGAACACCTCTATCGTCATCATAAATAATTAAGATCATTGTTTTGAAAATCAGACCAAATCGGCCTGTTCTATCGGTTGGACTAGGCACCAGACTCCAATCTGGCCAGGTTTGATGCTTGAAACCGTTTTGACGTTAAACCGATGGTCGCACCGGTTGAACAAATGATCGCACCGGTTGAACCGGTTTTTGCTATATATATAGTTTTTAATCTTTCAATACTTTTAACATATATAATTAAAATACTTACAATTTTATCTGATTCTTCAATAAAACGCCGCATCACCGCCGTTTCGGTTCTAAAATCATGACTCAAGATACCACTCGCCATAAGCGATTTTTTAATTAAATTTAAAAATATTTAATACAAAGCTGCCTTTGTCGGCTTGGTAGTTGTTTATACAGTTGAACGAACCGGTCAACTGAACGACTTTACACCCAGTCTCCTGACCCACACCACGCGCCCACAAGAGCGTGCATACAACCCACCCCCTCCATCTTCCAACTCTCTTGTATCCATCGAAATGTTGCAGCTTTAATACAATAATAACAACATTCTCCCATCCCACATTCTCACGTCTTTCACGCTCATCACAACAATCACAATTTCACAATTTCACACCAACAACGTTGTTCTCCCATGATCCTTTAGCCCATCACAACATGCTGTAACGCCATCCATACCCAATAACCAAAAGACTGTTCAAAACGACAAAGAGAAAGATTACAAATAGAACCATATGATTGAAAAGGATAAAGATTAAGGAGAAAACAAGATATAAAGTTTGTTGCTTGTTGATGTTTGCAGCAAGATTTCATCTGGGTGGTGTTATTTCAGGGGATTTAGGGTTCTGGTGCACAATTCTTGAATAAATTCGTTTGATTTTGAGGAATTTGAGTACGAAAGTTGGTGTTGGATTGAAGAAAGAAAGTGGTGAAAAAGGATGAATCTTTTGCGGAAAGATCCTGGGCTTCCTACGGATTCATTCTATGAGGTTCGAGCTGAATGCACTGATGTTCCCAAAACCAAGTTTAAGATCAAGGTTTGTTTTATCTTTTGCTAAAAGCTTTGCACTTTTGGGTTGGTATTTTCACTTTTGGTTCATCATTTATAATTGCTTTTGATGCTTTTAGCCAATAATTATATTAATTATGATCATTTTGTTGGGTTTGATGAAGGGGATGACCATGTTTATTTGTGTAGAAACCTAGGTAGTCAAAGGTGCGTTCAAGGCGCAGGCGCAAAGGGTGAGCCTTGGGTCTAGGCGAAGTCGCACACTATTAACATATCATTGTTAGGGCTTTAGACATGTTTTAGGCTGGTTAAGGGGTAATTTAAGCCAATTCGAGACTATCATTAGATGTTTGGCTGAGATATTGCCGTAAATTTGCCAGAGAGTCTTGATGGCTAGAGGTTTAGTTGCGCTGGGCCTCGCCTGGGTGCCTAGGCGAGCGCCTTTCGTGTCTTTGACTATTATGATGGAAACGCTGTAAATTCAAATTACCAAGTGGAACATGACCTCAATTACATAATCCAATTGTAAATCGAATAGATTCAACTTTCATCACCATGTGTACCATGTTATCTTACACTTGTTTGTTTGTGTATACTGGCTGTGTTGGACAACTATATATATGAGATTGGCACATTAAAAAGATGGCTCTTATGAGTTAAAAAATCTCTTCCGAATTGGACCAGTGAGAAAGTTGATTACCTGATTATGCAAAAAGTGATTTTAGTAAAGTTGTGATGATTCGTGTAGCATTTTTCCCATATGTGGGATGAAAGAGGCTTTGAATGCTGTCATTGTAATTGTTACTTTTTTTTCATCACTTTTTAATGTGTCATTGAGTTGTTAATGAAGCTTATAGTTCCTGATACGTTTATACAGTCTGGGAAGACCCTTAGTGTAAGGAAGTGGCGGTCTGCATTCAGTCCAGAAGGTTATCTTGATATTGGTCAGACCCTTGGTCGAATTTATCGTGGAGTAAGTTCTGTATTTGAAATATTGCTTATTTTGGTCTGTGATTAGTACTGCATTTGACATCTGAATGTGGTTCCTTTTTCATTTTTGATTTATAAGGGGATACATCCAACAATTAGAGGAGAGGTATGGGAATTTCTACTTGGTTGTTTTGATCCTAAAAGCACATACGAAGAGCGGAAAGAGATAAGAGTAACTCGAAGGTAGTTTGTATTCTTCAGATTCGCCACTCACTTTTCCTTGGTTATTTGTACATACTATTAAAGTGGCAAGACATGAGGGTTAGGTAATAGGTTAGAATGGGTCTAGGTTGATTTGCATCTTTGTCAATATTTTATATCTTTATTTATAATTAATTAACATGTTAATCATATTTATAAAAAAAATCTTTGAATATAATGATTTAGGATATTTTGTGCATTACAAATAGACTATGAACGACCTTTAACCAGCGTGATCAGGTCGACCCATTTGAGCTTTCCCTTTTACCTTTTTTTTCATTTGACCCATTTAATCTTTCCCTTTAACCTATTTTTTTCAGTTGCCCCGTTTGAGCTTTCACTTTTAGTTGCTAAAGTTTTTGCATTTGACTAGTTTTGAGGTTACAGCCAACCGAAATAGACCTATTCATAAGCTAATGGGTCGAAATGCTACCTCCACATACCATGATCACCTAAATCTCTTTATCTATTTACAATGGGTTACACTTTTCTTGGCATACTGTGCATATCACAATATCCTAGAGGCTAAAGAAGTTTAAAAGAACTGATAAGATCTTTTATTATTGTAGAGAAGAGTACATGCGGCTAAAAGAACTATGCACGTATATGTTCCCCCTTGTGGGAAGTGGCAAGTTCATCACTGCCCCTGTGATCACAGAAGACGGCATTCCAACCCAAGACCCTGTAGTACTTCTAGAAGCAAATCCTGACAAGCTAACGAAACCAACAACTCAAGCAACTGGTAATGCTTTTTTTTATGCAGACTTAATGGTCGTTAAATGATTTTTAATGTAGTAAGTTGTGTACTTATGCCGTTCTTTCAGATCCATCCATGTCTTGTCCTAAGGAGGAAGACAAGAAAATAATCCAATGGAAACGTACACTACATCAAATAGGTTGATAGATAATATATTTCATCAAGCACTTCTGTTAGCTCATGCGGTTTTGTCATTATCATGTAACCTTTTACATACGCGTTACTATTTATGTTAGGTCTTGATGTGGTTCGCACAGACAGGACACTAGTATTCTATGAAAAGCAGGAGAATTTAGCAAAACTTTGGGATGTTCTTTCAGTTTATGCTTGGTTTGATAAAGATGTCGGCTATGGTCAAGGTTGATATTAAATTCATCAAAAACTCTCATCATTTTGAATAACTACTTGTAACGACTTATTCGGATTATAAATTTTACATTTATGAATATACCATATAGGGATGAGTGATCTCTGTTCTCCCATGATTATGCTTCTTGAAGATGAAGCAGATGCATTTTGGTGTTTTGAACGTCTAATGCGCAGATTGGTATATCTACAAAATCTTTCTACATTAATTATATCTTTTGGTTGTTTTCAACTAATGAAATGTTATATGTTTCTGGGTTTGAAGCGCGGGAATTTCAAATGCGTAGGGAGGACCGTGGGGGTGGAGTCACAGCTCTGCAATTTAGCCAATGTTATTCAAGTTGTTGACCCTAAACTTCATAAGCACTTAGGTATTTTTCAAGTACTGGTTATATTTATTTTATTCATTTCTTATTCGAATAAAACACACTAAAAGGATTTATATTGGTTTATGAACACAGAATACGTAGGTGGTGGCGATTATCTGTTTGCTTTCAGGATGCTTATGGTTTTATTCAGACGAGAAGTATCTTTTGGTGATTCTTTGTACTTATGGGAGGTGATAATAACTAATAACACAGGCATTTGAATGCTTTTCAAATGACTTTTAAGAAAACCTTTGACTTGTTTCCATTCTAATTGAATCTGTTAGCTTTAACCCATTTGTCGGGTTCAAGATTAAACATGATCCAAATAGACCTATATGTATATACAGGGGTCAAAACTATCACCTCTAGTTCTTCTGATTGATTAATGAATTTCAAACAGATGATGTGGGCCTTGGAATATGATCCTGATTTGTACACTTTATATGAGGAATCTGATTCAGACAGACCCGAGGATGCTAAAGGGAAACCAAAATCATCGCGCCAATGTGGCAAATATGAGAGAGAATACTTGAGAAGTGGTGCTAAAAATGGAGAACCACTCCCAATCTCTGTGTTTCTTGTTGCGAGTGTGCTCAAGGAGAAAAAGGTCAAACTGTTCACAGAAGCCAAGGGACTTGATGATGTTGTCAGGGTCAGTTTTATAATCTTTTAGAAAACAAAGATTCCTTGCAGAAATTTCATGATGTAGATCGGTTTCTTTACTCATCTTTTTTCTTCCAGATATTGAATGACACTTCAGGTAACCTGGATGCTAGAAAATCCTGCTCGGGAGCTATGAAACTTCATAAAAAGTATCTCAAAAAGGTATATGTTATGCCATGGGTTTCTAAACTCTAAAGCATCCTTTCTTGATTCTTTGAGGTTTCAAATTGGGCGGGGTGTGTGTAATGGCTCAAAACAGGTTGTTTTTAGTATAGAACCAAACGAGCTGGTTTGGGCCCGGTTGACCCACACAAACTTTTTTTTACTTTCTTTAATAATGTAAATAGTTAGTGTGTTACGTTTACAATAACAATAATATTACATCAATAGTCTAAGTATTTGAATAATAGCATTTGGTAGCTTAACCTATTCCCCATTTAACTATTATCGATTTACTCTGTTTGAGATAAAACACATTCAGGTAAACCCTAAAAGCTAAATTGGTCGCATGGTCGGCTCTATTGATTCTTGTTAAAGAGTATATGACACGTCTTGCAATATAACACATAATATGTTGGTTTACTTGTGGCTGTTGCAGGTGAAGATGCAGAAGCCATCTTCATGAATGCTGCTTTGGAAAGTGAAGATTAAACACAGTGTTGGAGTTAATTTCGTAATAAAGACAGATAATGTTCCATTATTTATGTACAATTCTTTTTGACACCCATTATATGTATATGATCGATTACATGTGATTATTGTTGTAGACTCTATGTATAAACTACTATTGTATAATTCTTTAAACAATCACTTTGACCTTATGTGCTTTTATTGAAAGATGCCATTATTAATATTTATTCCCGTCTAGAACAGAGACATACGGCTTCCATTCTGATGTAGAACCTCAAGGATCCAGCACATATTTTTTTGATGTAAACCCTTTGATGGTGGTGGTGTTGTGTACGAGAGATAGAGAGCTAATTAGGAAGATACTCATGGGATGGGGACTTGAGGTGGGTGATATGTGAGTGAAAGTAGATACAGGACTAAATTTTGCATATCTAGTGACTAATGTGTGAAACTATTCTGATAAACGCGTGAGGTACAACTAGTAAAAAGTGGCTACTTTCATAAGTTAATATAAACTAATTCATCAACATTGTCATGGCATTATATTTAACTCTACACACATTTTTTTGCATTTCTATGTCACTAGATTATATTGCTCCTCATTGCAAGGTATAAACTTAACTAAAGAACAAAAAAACTGGAACAAACTTTCATGTTTAGTAAGACTTACTTCTTTCCTGTTACATTTGAAACCAACCCTTTCAAGAACTTTGCAGACTTAGTGATCGGAGAGTTAATCGCCATCAAATTATACAAAACATTCTCAACTTCAGTAATCGAAGGCCTTGTCTTAAATCTTGAAACTACTTTCAGTTCCCCTTCTTCTTCAACCAACACGCTCCATCTTTCGCCACTCAAAACACCATCTCTAACACATTTAAACACGACACCATTCCGCTTACTCAAAAGTCCTCTGACCTCTAATCCCATAAACGAATACACAACTTCAAACGACCCCAAAAAGTCCGTAAAATCACCAAAACTACTTTCCTCGTCATCGTAACTCCACCTGGGGTTGAACATTACCACAGGCTTCGGATAAAGACTATTGGTGACAGTCTCCATCACTTCAACTTGTGAAGCTTCTGGTGTCAAAAACACCACCACATCAGCAGAGTTTAACATTCTGTTTACACCATCCCCCATATTCATTAATGAAGTAATGTCAGCATGTTCAACAGACCCAAATGGTAGTTTGTTAGCAGCTTCTGTTTGTCTAGAATTGGGCCATAATATCAATACTTTCACTTTAGACCCTTTTTTCTTCAGAGGCATTTCATCGAACACTTGGAGTGCAAGTTGTGATAAAGACTCCGGTGAGTCATCAACAACGGGGATTTCGACACGAAATCTTGGTTGTTTTGCTTTCTTAAGCTTGCCAGCGAGCTTTGGGTTGTTCAGAGGTTTCTCTAATGTGGATATGAGGCATGTTTTCGCTTGACGTATGGCTTCATCTTTCGAATTGGGTGGAGAAGAGAGATTACAATGGATGATCTTTTGGATTTGGGTATTCGATGAACCAATTGATAATGTTTGAGTGAGCGAGCTGGAATTGGGTATTTGATTTGGGTGTTTGAAGATCAGCTGCGATGGAATTGAATGATGTCTCACAAGATTCGTATGAACATTTGGGAGTAAAGATGTCATCTTGGTGATTTTGAAAACCGAAAAAGATGAAAAAAATTGTCTGCAGATTTGTTCTAAGACAGATATAAATATCCATAAGCGTCGGAGAATGACAGCCACACAATATATGCTGCAAGATCATGCATAATAATGTAATAGTTACAACTAACAGATGAAATCATGATGTATTTCTAGTGTTAGATTCAAGATTGATTCAAAAATCCGAAATATTACTTTAAATAACATGTAAACAACAAAAATTCAATCAAATCAGATCATCTTGTAACTACTGTTGTTCAATCTTTCTTTCTGGTATACACATCACACCAGAGTGTTAGAATTTCAAAAATCTATCGCTTTCGAGTTGATATTTACGAACGCGTGAGTTGCTCAAGCATAATGTTGTGGTACAAGATCATTAGCCATAGCTGAATCTTGTGTCTGATTGCTTCACTGATGTTTGTCTCCGAGGGGTTCCAATCTCGCAAGCGTTAACTCTTGCAGCAAACCGAAGAGAACAAAGTGACTCGTTAATGGAGCTAGGTGCCGGTGATACATTGACCACCATCAAAGTCTTGGAATCACCACCTAAGCAAGGCTGATCATTTTAAAAATCAAAATCAAGTTTGAATTCATCAGAAGTTTTCAAACGGATGATATGAACACAATATCAAAATTAAAAAAGGTTGGATGTGTACCTGCAGAAGATATGTAAGTTTTGAGTTCCTGAAAGGTACATGTTCTTCTTTTTTGGCTAAAGCAAATATAACATCACTTAACGATGACAAACTTTTGTTAATGGCTTGAGTTTCTTTCAAACGATCCCCAGTTGACCCGCTTTTGGAAAGGCGTTCACTACCCGCGAGATCAATAAGGTTAAGAACCCCATGCACTTGTTGCTCTGTGCTCTACAACATTAATCAAGGCTGTATCATTAGCCAACACCATTAGCAGGATGATATAAAGGGAAAAACGGAAAGTTCCCTTACCTCATTAACACCTTTTATCCTCAGAGTGAACACAAAATGACTTCTTGACGATTGTTCGTTCATTTGAGTCATACCCACAGACCTAAACATTAAAAAAGAAGAAATTGAGCCTCGTAACAAGTCACGTGAACATAAGTAAAAGGAAACGGGTAAAATGGGTTGAACGTATGCGCACTAAAACTCCTAAATCATGTTATTCAAACAGAATTATTAATATTATATTATCACTAACTATTAAGAGTATACTTTTTTGGACAAAAAAGTGTTTCGGGTCAACCCTACAAAATCTGACCTGCAAGCTTCGACTCATTCAAAAACACCCATTTTGACCCGGGGCATAACTGATTATGAGAAATTAAAAAAATTTGGACAAAATGTGTTAAAGGTCAACCAACCCAACCCGTTCATTATGATGTGTATAAAAGTTACAAGTTTTGACATGTAGCACATCCTCTCGACAGCACAAGGGTTAGGAGATGTCAATACCTGCTTTGTGCAGCGCGGTTTAACAGAAATGAAACTTCTCTACTGCTGCGTACATCAACTACAGTCAGGTCTGAAACATGTGTGTTTCCATTAGTATCATGCTTAATTGTATACTGCTTAGTACGTGACTCTGTTGAACAAGGTCGGTTTGCTGTCAACAGATCGCGTATTGTCTCATTATATATCTCCAACATTGAAACCTGTAAAACCATTATTTAAGAAATACTTTCTTCGATAACTAAACAATGAACATGATTGAAAACTCAAACCTGCATTTCATACTTCCACCCTTGGTTTTGAAGTGTTTGTTTGGACTCAAAAATTTGTTCCAAAGACCGTGGTATCAATCCTTTGTCATCATCATTTCCAGGTGTACCCATCATCGTATGCGTTTTTCCAGATCCTGTTTGACCATAAGCAAAGATACAAACCTGGAAAAATTAATCAAACGGGTCAATGTGAGTTGTGTTTAATCTCAAACGGGTCAAATTAAAAGGTTGAGCTACAAGGAGAACCAGCCAAAGACTATTGTTTAATGCATACAACCCGAGCCGTTTCAAAACATGATAAAAATGCTTAATGACTGTGAGCAATAACATCACCTTATAACCATCCAATGCACTCTGCACAAGCTGTGAGACCTCAACAAACACCTCTTCTTGTGAAGATTCAGGCACAAATACCTTATCAAACACAAAAGAATGCTTTTGTCCTTTTTCACAACAAAAACGGTAAAAATATAAGCATCAAAACATGGTAAATAAAGGTCAACTCTGCACGAAAGATCGTCTTCATAGTACCATGTTGCAATAAATCAACGCCACGACCAAGATTTTCTGTTGTTGTAGGAAAAGAAACTGCCTTTGGTTCATCTTCAGCAGCATCATCATACAATAAAGGCCTTACCCTGCAGAAAACTCGTATATTCCCTTTCAATTCCTGTGGCAAAACAAAAGATCGTTATAGTGATAATATATTCTAAAAATGAATAAAAAAGATATTGAAGCTTACCAGTATTGTGTTATGCAACTTTTTACGCAACGATTCTCCCTCAACAAGTTTTAATTCGGCCTCAGCTAAACGAAACTGTAATTCAGAGTTCTCTCTCTTTTGTTCTTCATATCCTGTTCTTATCTCAAATGCTGATAAATCAGACATCTAAAACATAAAAAGAAATCAAGAATTAGTCAAAGTAAGTCGAACTACAAAGTGTTATACTGTTATGTTAATAAAATCAATAATACCGCTAGTTTATTCTCAGCAGCATCAAGTTTCTCTTGCAGTTTCTTTATTTGATCACTTTGTGAAGCACATGTTGCCTGAAAAGACAATAATGGTCGATATAACAACATTATAAGCTATGACAAATAACAAACAGGTCTACAAATAAGAACCTCAAGCTCGATTGACTTTGTTGTGAGGTTCTCCAACTCAGCAGCTGACTTTCCGGTCCACTCCTTGTATTGCAACACTTCAGCTGATAATTCTTGAACTTGTGACAGCTGGTGATCGCGGTCATCTCTCACTTGTTGTAAATCCAATCTTAGGCATCCAACTTCACTCGCGAGTTCTTCTTTTAGCTTCATGGTCTCATTGCTACTTTCCTAAACATAAATTCATATATAACTATAAGAAACATTTATTGAGATAAGGAATTTAAAGCAATCAAATGGTAAAAATACCGACTTTAGTAGCAGTCAACTGATCTTCCAAAGAAGTGCAGTAGCCCCTTAAGTTGCTGAGGTTCTCCAAAGCCGCAACCTTTTCTTTTTCTACATTTTTAAGGATCTCGTTGGTTTGATTAAGCTCTGCTTGAAGCTTACTGTTGTATTGTTGTAAGCTCGTGTTGTATTCTTGCAGTCTCTTGTACATATCATTAAGTGATAATATCTGAGAACCAAATAATCCATCTGAAAATCAGTCTTCAATGGCAATTTTTTTCATTTTCACACTGCCAAAAAATTCAAGAACCAATTTCACCCAGATCATATATAAAATTGTAAGTAACCTTTTGATTAGAACTTGAACTCTCTCTTTGAGCTTTTTCAAGTTCTTCCAAAATGGGGGCTTGTGATCTCTCTACAGCTAATCGAGCATCCTTCTCTTTAGTTAACGATACCATTGCAGCCTGAGATTAGCTTTGATCGTTAAAATATTAATTTTGGCAACAATAACTTATTTTATACCGTGATCAAGAAATCAAGATTCTAATCATACCAATTTATCTGATTCTTCTTTTGCAAGTTTCTCTTGTAATGCAGCGTAATTCTTGCGTAACGCCAGGATTATAGAATTCAGTTCTTCTTCCTTTTCACCCATTAGTAGTTCTTGAAGCAGTCAAATACAACAAAAAAAAAAAATAAATGACCAAAGATTGTGAATTTTGGAAAAAAGAATGAATATGTTCTTGAAATTATAATTATACCCATATCACTGCATTTCTTTTCTGCAGATTCCAACATCTTCCATTGCTTTTCTTGCTCTAACAACATATCCCCTTCAAGTTCTTGAAACCATTTGATACACATTTTAAGCCTTTTTATATAATCCGCCATAACATCGCATTTCTCCTACAAAAACTACAAAATTATCGTCGAATTTCAACAAATAATCCAAAAAAACAACAATAACAACTAACCTTGAGACTGAACTTATTCTTGGGTTTGATCCTCTCACTCAACAATGCTTCAACATCTTCTCTTGTAAACTCAATCGCCCCACAATCCGAACCAGCAACGCTCGCTGGTCCGACCCGAATAACCGGATCATGACCGCCATTAACAACTGACAACACCTGCCGTGGTATTCTCCCACCATTGGCCGGCCCAACCATTCTTTAAACTTTAAACTCTCTTGATATCGACCCGAAAGTCGTAATCTTGATAATGTTCTTGAACACAAACAAAATACTAATTAAGACCCTGAAATTGTGAGATATGAATTGATGGATAAAGGGTTCAGTTAGGTGATCTGATTGTGTTACTTAAAAGGGAAGATTCTTGGTTGTGGGAGTGAGTGTTAGGTGTGTTCATGAATTGAAATAGAAGCTTTCAAGATTGTTATTAAAGTGATTGCTTGGAGTTGCAGCGAAGAATATGAAGGAGATGATGCAACTGTGAAAGTGAAAGTGAAATGGTTTTTTAAATTTTAAAAATCCGGTAATCTTGGATTGTTTTAACAAAACACCAAGGTTCGAAGTTGAAGTTTTATAATGTTTTTGGTGGTATTTCTAATTTTAGTATTAGAAAATGTTAATTAGAATTATGAACTAAAAGTTCTAATTTCCAATCACCCACAGATACTTTTTCTGTTAAGCATCTTTAAACTTTATATGATACTAACCGCATTTCTAAAATACTTTATTAAAACTATTTAAACTTCCTTTTTAGATATTTTCATCTAAATTTGCATTAAGTTTTCAGTCTAATATAATTTTTATAAATGTTATAACTTTTATTATTAACTAAGCTAAATAAAATATATATAAAACAAGTTTTGGGCGGTACCCGTAACCGGATACAAACTGGTTTTTGTCCAACCGGGTTTTTTTTTACCCGGGTTGAGGTGAACCGGGTATGAACCCGGGTCAGTTTCACCTACTTGAAAACCCAACCGTTAAACCGGGTCGGGTTCGAAAAATCAAAATCTTTTTTTTTCTTGTGTGTGTCCAATTCCGGGTTCACCTCGGGGTCAACCGCTGTGACAACCCGAGTTTTTCCAGGTTATCCGTTTTTCTTAACTTAACCTCTCTCCATTACGTATAGATTAATTTAATTACTACTATTAAATAATGAAGATTAGTATTATAATTACAAACTAAATGTAATTAACTTGTAAATAATAACTCAACTAATTAACTTATGATTAACTTATAATTATCAACTCAACTAACAAAATGCAATTTAGAGAAATTAGAGGGACTAAAGGAGTATCATCCCAAAACTTCAAATTCCTTAAAAACTAACTCCCCGAACTCCTAAACCCACGAAACCCTACCATCTTCCCTACGAGATCCCTGCTGCCGTCGACCTCTTTCACCATCCGCAAACGGTCATCTCCATTACAGCCTTCATCTCTCGGTGATCGGTTTTCCGTGGCTCCTCATCATCGGCGACCTTCTCATGAACAACCACTCCGAAGCGCCTCTTCACCGCCTCCTTGTTTTCGTGACGGTACGTTATGTTTCACGCTCGGTTCTCGTTCGCGGTTATGGTTCTCGGCTGGGGGGGG
>BJCN01153876.1:0-10531 GCA_018326445.1 Flaveria brownii
CTTTAATCACACCACCACTTCATCACAGTTACATAAGTGTAATCCAAGTTAGGATGATAGCCTTTATCCCCTGATTTCAAATCCAAAAGTTTCAACTTATTTTATTTTATTTTTATTTCTATTTTAAAAACCCTAAAAACCCTAATTTACATCAATGCAACTTATCATTTTCCTAAACAAAAATCAAATCTGATAGTCAATCATAAAGGTTGTTGACTAGTCTTAGTGTGTCCATGGATTGATACTCGGTTCTTATCATCACTATATTACCTCACGATAGGTGCACTTGCCTTTTGTGTGTGTAGATAGTAGTAGTAATAACCATTTAAAACTGAATCTGTGAGAAAATCATCAAAATACATATACTTTCACACTGCATCAGTTTGTAATTCATGAATTATATACATTATCAACAAACTTATCCCCAAGGTCCTTACTCTAGACGAATCCAAGTAAGTTAAGGATGTATAGGATAAATATATGGATGATTTATTCAATTAGGTCATGGATTACGTTGGACACCATGGAGCCAAATCTACAAAGAGATTTGGAGTTTTATAAGGCATATGCCATGAATGTGAAACTAAAAGGACATGTTCCAACAACAAGCACAACACGTGTATTATGAGATCATGAAGATCTTGTAGTCATCAAATGCATGAGGGTACCTCCATTAACTCTCACATCTTAATGATGAAGAACTACATTGTCATCTTGAGGGACTTGGTTCTACCCTTAGGACTGAGCTTGTAACCGACATGATCCTTGGCTTGCTATCAGAATCTTATGACCTATTAATTTTGAACTTTAACATGAATATTTGAGATAAATATCTCTAAGACTTAAATTTTATGCTCAAAACTATCAAGAAGAACTTTTCAACCAAAGCCATTCAAATTTTGATTATAAGGGGGGAAAGCCAAGAAGACAAGTGTTAATGCAAAGGGCAAGATGGTGAAAGACAATAGCAAGGTGCTTGTGGAGGTGATTGTGTTACCCGAAAGCCAGTTTGAATGTTGCGGAAAAATCTTCTAAGGACCTAATTGTTTGTATTATGGGGAAGCTGTAGATTAAAAGAAAAATTGTCCTAAGTACCTTACTACCTTATGGAGCGTAAGAACGACAAAGCCCATGAGACTAGCACTCCATGTATCTATATGCTAAACTTATTTGCTTTCACTAATAACTCATAGGTATTCGACATTAGGTGTGGTACTCGTGATTGTAATGATTTGCAAGAACTAAAAAAAGCCGAAGAGTGAAGTAATGCGATTTGGTATTACATGTTAGCTATGGCACTCCTTTACATTGTTGATGACTTTTGCATATATCGTTATGTTTACTTGCTGAAACATAAACAAGAATTTTTTTAGGTTTAAAACTATTTCAAAGTGAAGTATGAAACCAGAACAATAATAATATAAAAGTCATGTGCTTGGATCGTGGTGAAGATATATTGGATACGACTTCAATCAACATTCTTAAAATTATGGGATTATTTCACATCACCCCAACCGACACAACATAGTGGTGTGTCTATTTGGAAAAAGCATATCTTACTGATATGGCATGGTCAATGATAAGTCATACCAATTGATCGCATTCCATTTAGAGTTATGCCTTAGAAACAATTGCTCGTATAGTCAATATGGTTCCAACCATGAATGTGGATAATACACTTTATAAAATATGACATGGAAGACTCTAAACATATCCATCTTGAAGGTCTAAGGTTGTAAAAACCATATAAAGTGTGAGACTTTGAACAAGTTAGAACTAAAATGCATTTTTAACCAAGAGTTTTCATTGACGCTAGGTAGATTGAAGGAACATATGGGACTTTAGAATCATATCAAGCTTACATGCAATAGTTCTTAGGTCTGTGTCAAATTTATCTTGTGTATTGAATACAATGGAAGCCATATATGCACACTTAAGAATAATAACTTTAGGCCATGTACGTGATGCAGCTGAGGTCTCATGAGATGTCATCTTGTTTGAGCAATTAAAAAAATAAGTGTAATTTACCTTAGCAAAGTTATCTACTACAGCACCAACAAAAGCTTATGTGGATAAAACTGGAATTAAACAAATGAAATTAACATTAGCTAGATATAAAGTAGTTGGCGGAGATGAGAAGGCAGATGAAACAAATTGTTGTTCTACATAACCAAAATTCTAAATGGTTGTATGAAGGTGTAAACAAGGACCAGAAGCTTTCGTGTGTAGTGATGTTGGTGACAGAATATACGACTACGGTGTTGGTGGCAAAGGGTGCAATAGTAGTCAAAAGAGAACCACAAAACAAATAAATGGTTTGATATGGTATCTAGGCACAAGGCATGAAGAAGCAAGAAAAGGCTATTTATCTCTTTGCATATTTTTCATTTCTTTACTAACAAGACATCCATGTTTGTTTTACAAACAAATTCAAAGTCACAATTTAAAAAGATTCATCTTCACCAAACAAACAAACAAACAAACATACCTATATCCCGCTGAAAGCAGGGTCTGGGAGGGGTAAGTGGCGGTAAGTCTTTCATCTATCTTCACCACACAATACTAAAACATATACAAACTAAAAGGACCAAACATGTCAACTACTCAAAGCTCTAATTACATTTTCTAAAGTTACTCCAACAAAACAATACTCAAATCATCCGAAATCTCTTACAATTATCAAACAACCCCCTCACCTTTCTCTCTCTAAATTCTCTCACAAAGGTATATCTAGTGTATATACACAGTTGCACACACTCAACTTCCCCTAAATCATGAACTTTGTTGCATATTAACTCCTTTTTGCACACGAATTCGTTTGTTTAGGGTTCGATTTCACCTCGATTTGCATCGATCGATCATCAGATCATGTCTCTGAGGCCAAACGCGAGGACGGAGGTTCGCCGGAACCGCTACAAGGTCGCCGTCGATGCGGATGAAGGAAGGCGACGGAGAGAAGACAATATGGTCGAGATCCGTAAGAATAAGCGGGAGGAGAACTTGCTGAAGAAGCGTCAGGTGTTGTCGTCATCTCAGCCGGTGGCTACTGGTGCTCCGGTCCCGACTTCCACCATCGAGAAGAAGGTTTGCAGTTTACTCTGTTTCCGATTCGGTTGTTTACGATTTAGGATCAGATGCGTTTGATTGGAGTTGTTTGCGTTGTGTTGGTTGGAGGATCGGTTGATTGCTGATGCGTATGATTCGATTTTTGTAATATATCTTTTGTTTGTGTGTATGTGTGATTTGGATTATAGGAGTTTGATTGGATTGTGAATTGGATTGGTGTGATGGGATTGACTGTGTATATGTTAGGTTAAGAGGTTTTTGAGTTGTGTGCGCGTAAACTAGGTTAGGGTTTTGAAAGTTCTATTTCAGATATGTAAACTGAGAATACATGTATTATGTTTATGTGAAGTTTTTGGTTGTGCCTTTTGATGTGCGTGATTCCACATGCTTAGTTAGCTTAACAGATTCCATATGCACATGCTGGTATATGATCTCATCATATTATGACAATAGCCTCAATACCAAGATTATTAGTCGTTAGGTAGATGCAATGGAATAAGTATTAACTAGGTTGTAAGTTCTTGATATGTGTGTGTTAATTAATCAGATTTTCTTTTTATCTAGAGTATGTAAAACGTGGTTAGAACATATATTGGAGCCTTGACTACCTGCAAGTAACTTGTCCTTAAAAATCATTTATGGATATTGATGCATTTTCCTATGTAATTGTTTTGATGGTGCCCAGCACACCCCTTGGTTGTAAAAAGTCAGGTAGTTGTAGGTTCAAGCTTCTTCTCACCCACAAAAAGTGAATAGTGTTCATTAAGTTATTTTATCCATGTGTGTGTGTGAATGACTTCTAGTTTTCTTGATAAGGTTTCCGAGTTGTGTAGCTGTTTATATTTGTGTTTATAACAGTTGTTTTCTTGGTTTCCTCTGTATACTCAATTAGGGTTTATAATTTTATCTATGTATATACTAGTACATGATTTTGCACTTGTTAGAGCTGATAAACATGTGTTTAGAACTCATAAACTAGTTTGAGATGATTAAATAAGTGTGAGTGATGAGGTTTGATTTTGTTTATAATTTTATCTATGTATATACAAGTACATGATTTTGCACTTGTTAGATCTGATAAAAATGTGTTTAGAACTCATAAACTAGTTTGAGATGATTGAATAAGTGTGAGTGATGAGGTTTGATTTTGTACACTTTTCAATTGTCAGATAAATTTTGATGCTTGTTTATATTTGATTATTTATTATGTGTTTGTTTTCTATGTTTAAGTTTATCAATCAGGTTTTAGTGTTGAAACAGTTTGTGGGGTTGCTTGTTCGTTCTAAACACCATTTAAAGTTCTTTAGCTAGGTTAATCAAGAAGAGTATATGCTGATAGGAAGGTAACAGCTAGGATTAGTTAATTTCTAAGTCTAACTACGCCTATATGATTGGACTATTACAACTTAGATGTGTATCTGTTTTGAAAACTAGTTTTTGAGTTTCGTATGTGCATGGAGCCATGGATCATGTATTCAGTAAATGAGTTTTTCAGTTCTATAGTTTTTCATGGATGTGGACAGAAGAAGTTATTTTTGCGACTGAAACGAGTTAGGTTTGAAAGTTGCAGTTTATAGGTAAGGTTTACCATGTTGTTGTGCTTGTGTCAAGTTTTTGTTCAAGGGTAAAAGTCTGGTTCTTCTTTTTAGATTTTGGGAAGGTGAATGGGATAGTTCTTTCAATATCTTTATCCATTTGAAACTTGAAAGCTTAATGTCGTTTTTGTCACTCTTATAATTTAGAACTTTTAAAGCTTATTGGCTGTTCTTTTCTGAGATTATATCATTTATACCGTGATTTCTGTTCAGTTTCCTCTGACCTTTTTAATGATTGTTCAGATGCTCTAAAGAATCAACCGTCATGCTTTCTGAATACCGTAATATACAAATGAGGATTTGTTCACTATTATATCGATAAATGTTTGTAGATACACTTTCTTGGTATTCTTGTTATTTGAACTGTTAAAATGATGTTGAATTGCAGTTGGAGAGCCTTCCTTCTATGGTTGCTGGAGTCTATTCGAATGATAACAACATGCAGCTGGAGGCAACAACTCAGTTTCGTAAATTGCTCTCAATCGGTAATTGTTTTCTTTTTGTTCTGAAATATATTTAGTTTCAAATACTATCTGTTGACCCTACTTGTACAACTCACTGTACTTTATTTCACAGAACGTAGCCCACCAATTGAGGAAGTTATACAATCTGGTGTGGTACCTCGCTTCGTTGAGTTCTTGATGAGAGAGGATTTTCCACAGCTTCAGGTCAGCATTATATTGAACCATTGGCTTTACTGGTTCATCGTGTACTGTTTTTTTCTGTTTGTTTATTTGCTTTTAATGTTCAACAGTTTGAAGCTGCTTGGGCGCTCACAAACATTGCTTCTGGAACTTCTGAGAATACAAAGGTTGTAATTGATCATGGGGCTGTCCCTATCTTTGTCAAGCTTCTTGCTTCTCCAAGTGATGATGTTCGTGAGCAGGTAACATGTGGATGATATTACTTGCTCATAAAAGATGGAGAGTTCTGTATTAAATATGACCATGTTTGGTTGCTGTAGGCTGTTTGGGCATTGGGAAATGTAGCTGGTGATTCGCCCAGGTGTAGGGATCTTGTCCTTGGTCAAGGTGCTTTGCTCCCATTGCTTGCTCAGCTAAATGAACATGCTAAGCTATCCATGCTGAGAAATGCCACTTGGACACTATCAAATTTCTGTAGGGGGAAACCACAGCCTCCTTTTGAGGAGGTTGTCTACTTGTCTTTTGTTATACATTATATAGTTATTTAGATGTGGCTAGATGGACAGTTTGGGTATTGGTCCAAATTCATTCAGATCAGAATGGGTTGGGTTGGATTAACCCGCGAATGTGATTTCTCTGTTTTATGATTTTAAATAAATAATTACTGCATTAAATATTAGTATAGAAAAGTTTTTGTTACAGTAATAATATAAAACATTGAATAAAACGATAAGGTTGTATGCCTTACAAGCAAATTTCACATGAAACTTTTAAACCAGGTTGACCTGTTATCTTTTGTTTTTTTAGTAAACTTTTAATTAGACCCCAAATGATCTGTCCACAGTGAATGGGTCAAAAACTCTACCTCTTCGGTTATTCTCTTACGCAATACAACAATATGAAGCTTGAACCTTTTGATTGCAGACAAAACCAGCACTACCTGCTCTTGAGCGTCTTGTTCATTCAAATGATGAAGAGGTGTTGACTGATGCATGCTGGGCCCTCTCCTATCTGTCTGATGGTACCAATGACAAAATTCAGGCTGTCATTGAGGCTGGTGTCTGCAGACGTCTTGTTGAGCTTCTCTTGTGAGTTGTGTTCTATGTCAATCTATATTGTTGCTTAATACTTGCAGTTTTCGTTAAGAGTATTATTCTGACAACTATTTGTATAATATTCCAGACACCCATCTCCTTCAGTACTCATTCCTGCACTTCGTACTGTTGGCAACATTGTGACTGGTGATGATCTCCAAACTCAGGTATTAGCTTGCTAAACTTTACGTAATACTAGTATTATTAACGGTTGCTTACAAAATCCAAATACAAGCATTGGGATCCACACAATGACATGTCTTCTTACTTCTTACAAATCCAGGCTTGTCCTTTTTTCTATCATTACAGTTCTTCATGTGGGATTACTAACTTGTGAAACTCAAAATAGTAGGTCTATGTTGTTTTGGTTATTTTTTAATATTATCTAACGACTTAAATGTATCTCTTTTTTATCACTATTTCCTATATCTAGTTGGGGATCTTTAATTCTGAACTTCCATTTCATAATATAATTTTTGCTTTTCTAAAAGCTAAAATTTTACAAATAAACAACTTAAAATAGTTGAACATATAAAAAGACGCAGGCAGCACTAGCTATTTTGTTGAATGTGGCAGTTCAAAAAAATTACCACCTTGTTATAAGTAGATGAATCGCTGTGGTTTTCACCTTTGCTTGCTTTCAAGTCCTTTTGGTCTTATATTTTAGAATGTTTTCATATCAACAAGTTAGTTAAGCATCGTCTCAAGAGTTTAGTTTAGCAGAAAAATGTTAAAAGATGTAGCTACCTTAATTTAGTTTTAGTTTTTACAAACATGTGTTATGGAACTAGATAGGCTACCATTTTACTGTTTCTTACTCCAAATTATTATCCTTAGTTATAGCTGTATATTTGGCTAAGGGTGATACTTTATGCAGTGTATTATTGAGCATGGTGCACTTCCATGCCTCCTGAACTTGTTGACCAATAACCACAAAAAGAGCATCAAGAAAGAAGCCTGCTGGACAATCTCAAACATCACTGCTGGAAACAAAGAACAAATTCAGGTAAAAATATGAATCTTGCAGCTTTATCTTTTCGTAAATTTGACCATTTCTATCACCAGTAAAATCATTTTTAACTATTTGATGTGTTTTATATCAGGCTGTAATCGAAGCTGGGTTAATTGCTCCCTTGGTCAATCTTCTCCAAACTGCTGAATTTGATATAAAGAAAGAAGCTGCATGGGCAATATCAAATGCCACTTCTGGTGGCACTAATGAGCAGATCAAGTATGTTCTCTTTTACATTCTTAAATTCTTTATAAGCTCAGGATTGTACATGAGTAACGGGTCAAAATGTGTTCACGTTGAAATGGGTCGGGTTAGCTTGATTCTTAATATTTTTCTTATCCGTTTTTAAGACTATATATAAATAATGAATGTGTTAGTTAGGAACTAATGATTACAATTTACAAAAAGAATATCACTATAAACAAACAAACAAATAAACATACCCAGTGTATCCCGCTGAAAGCAGGGTCTGGGAGGGGTAAGTGGCGGCAAGTCTTTCCTCTATCTTGGAAGAAAAAAGAATATCACTATAGTAAATATAATCTATGATTTGTAGGTTTTTGGTGAGTCAGGGTTGTATCAAGCCATTATGCGATCTCCTTGTCTGTCCTGACCCAAGGATTGTGACTGTGAGTTTAGAAGGGCTTGAGAACATCTTAAAGGTGGGGGAGGCCGAGAAAAACTTGGGTAACACAGGAGACGTAAACTATTATGCCCAGTTAATAGACGATGCAGAAGGGTTAGAAAAGATTGAGAACTTACAGAGTCATGACAATAATGAAATTTATGAAAAAGCTGTTAAGATCCTCGAGACGTATTGGTTGGAAGAAGAAGAGGAGGCTGTTGTTGATGGTTCACAACCTGGTTACAACTTTGGCGGTCCAAACGTTCAAGTTCCACCAGGTGGATTCAACTTCAATGGCTAAAGGTAACCACAAATGTCACCTTAACAAAAAAAAAATGTTATTTTGATTATTAGGGTACCTGTGAGATGACTTCAAATTAAATGTGCAGGGGATCTAGCAGAAAGGTATGTTGGGTGGGGTCAAAGTTCAAGTCTGGTCTGGTCGGGTCAAGTCAGGTGTAGTCAGGTCAAGGTCCGTTGGGGTCAAGGTCAGGTGTAGTCAGGTCAAGGTCATATAAATGGCGGTCCAGGTACAATAAACGAACAGGTTCAGAGTTTGGAGTCGAGTGGGATGGTGGGGAGTCGTTTGGTTTTCTTTACCTCGAGTCGTTGAATGTTTTGGGACAATGTTCGAGGCGGATATGTACGAATTGTGTCCTTTTTTGTCTTTTGTTCACAGGGCATTTGTTTTGGTATTAAGGGTCGAGTGTATATTCATATGATCTTGAATTTATATTCCATATTTGTAATGTTAGATTTATATGTTTCTTTATTTGCCATGGGATGATGTTACAACTGTTACTAATATCTTATATATTGGTTTGGTTTTTTTAGTAATCAGGATCAAAATGAATGTTCTTAGGTTATGTGTTTACTTTTGATTAATTATGCTATTGGGTTAAAAAATATACGCCCGCGTTGTGTGTTCATTTATTTATAAGTTCAGGTTTGAAATTTTTTAATAATCAGGATCAAAATGAATGTTCTTAGGTTATGTGTTTACTTTTGATTAATTATGATATTGGGTTAAAAAATATACGCCCGTGTTGTGTGTTCATTTATTTATAAGTTCAGGTTTGAAGACAAAATGACATGATTAAGGAGAATTTTGTTCATCTTGTCGTTATAAAGGACCAAAAGTGTAACGGCTGACAAAAGTGTCACGACTCGTGTAATGGCATGGAGAATAAAGATGCATTCGACTAATCAACCAGTTTTCGTATATCATAATTAAAATGTAAAAATGTTTAATCGGTACACCAATCCTGATCATTTATAATGAGAGGATGAGTTGGCTGATTGGACTAGTAAGTTGTAAAGAGAGGTGTGACTGGTGTGTATAGCACTACTTTATTCTAATTATCTGTATGACTTTACGGTCACAACTTAATGGTCTTACTAATTTAGTGACTATGGGATAACATGGTATCAGTTGGAGGAGATCCATGTTGATATTCTTGGTCCTTGGCTCCCTTGGTACGTATTATGGGTCTCTTTTCCTTCTTCAGGTTAAGATTAGTAAGCGTTAGAATCGTTACGTTTTAAGTTTTTTTGGGGTCGCACAACAAATCGTAGGAAAATCACTAAGGTTAGATGGGGTTTGATTATGGCTTCCAAAGATGTAGGCGAGTAGAGGATTGGTAGTATGGAAAGCCTAAATTTTGTGTTATTATATAAATGGCGATGGAGATTTGATTTGTCCAAAAGATTTTTGGGTAAAGATTATTAAGAGTATTATGGGGTTAAATTGAGGTTAATTAATGATTTGTTGGTCTTGGGAATGGAGCGTGCAAAAATATCAAGTCTTGTGCCAATCTTAACAGTAAGGATCTTATTCTGGGATTGTCTTTAGGAGAAAGGTTGAAAACTGTGCATCTGCTGTGTTTTAGAATGATATTTTGGTTTGGTAAGATCCCTAAAATTTTTTCGTTGGTTATTTAATCTTGAATTGAATAAAGATTGTTTTGTTAAAGACCGTGAGTCCATTACATGGGTGGACACATAGGGCGAGGATTTTTTACTTGTTCATAGGGTCGGCTCATCTGTTATATTTAAGAAGCACTGGGCTTGGGGCTCCAAAAAGATAGGGGCCCATTTTTTAAAAAAAATACTACTAAACCTAGGCCCATTTGTAACCCTTATGCCTTTATTGTTTATACGCATCTGGCTTCTCAAACTCTGAAACACAGCTGTGACCAAATCCCAACTTCCCATTGATTCACCGACGGTTTCGTTCACCCACGACGCATGACCAATCGGCAGTGGTGTCTGGGCCGTCTGGTGTCTACGGCTCTGCGCGAGTCACGTCTGCACAGTTGCACTCCCTCCGAGGCTTCAACGGGCGAGTGGGCGACGGATATGAGGCGGGCAGGCAGCTTCCAATCGAGGCCCGAAGGTCCTCTACTCCTCTTGCAGTCGATCTCTTTAAAATTCCATTTTGAAGGTCCTCTTCGAATCAGAACCGACGAAGTGCTAAGATCTATTTGAAATTCCAA
>BJCN01153899.1:0-13451 GCA_018326445.1 Flaveria brownii
ATTAGTAGTGGCAAACATTGTTGAGTAGTGGTTTACAACTCTTCCACTATTGATGGTTCAAAATCAATGTTGTAGTGTATAAATAGGCCTCTTGTATTTGTATCAAATCATCCCTCATAAGCATCTCAATAAACATTCTCTAGTTACCCAGTGGATGTAGGTCAGTTTAGACCGAACCACTTAAATTCTTGTGTACTCGTGTGTGTTCTTACTTATTGATATCCTAACAATGGGTAATGGGTAATCGGAAACCTGACAGATATAGATTTGATACGAACACGTGTATGGTAATAGAATTACTAAGTGTGGGATGGGCGCACCCGCCGTGAGGGCACGACAGCCCCCAACATCGTCGCTGCCCCTCCCCCCCATGTCGTATTTTTTGGTGCAGCACGACATACTCACGCCATGAACTTTTGTGTGTGTGTGTGTAATACAGTGATGTTATGTGACATTGTGTGACAGTATCGCCATCATCAATTTTAAGGTTGTGATGTAATGTGGTGTGATGTGATATGACATCATAAAACATAATTGATAGAGTTGTGATGTGGTGTGCTGTATATGGTGTGGCTACCTCTCGCACTCTAATATTATACTAAACATCTTTTATTCTCATCCTGTGTTAATGCTTTAATGAGTATGAATGGACTCTTGATTTCAAGATATTACTCTGTTATTAACTAGATATTACTATGCTATTAACTTGATATTACTCTGCTATTAACTTGATATTACTCTGCTGTTAACTTGATATTACTCTGCTGTTAACTGTAAAGAGAAATGAATAGTATAAAATTGAACTTTTGAGTTTTAACCACAATATTTTTTAGTATTTTCATTTTTAATCCAAACTATTTGTTAGTTAGACTTTGGCCATTACAATTTAGGATTTTAGAGATTGAATACCAAACTATTTATAACGATGTTATATATATTTTAAGTTTGGCCATTAAAGTTTAATATTTTATAGTCTGATTTGCTTTCTAACTTTGGTTATTAAAGTTTAGAATTTTAGAGTTTGACAATCGATTTGTTTTCTGACTTTGGACACTAAATTTTGAGATTTTAGGGTTTAGCCACTAAACTATTTAAAATAAAGTTTAATTTAAGTTTGACAACTAAATTTTGATATTATTAACATTCGCCACCAGACTTTGATTTTATAATTTTCGACGATCCAGTCAAATAATAACAAAAGTAACTCAACGTTACATGTGATAAATTGATTGGACTCCGCTGGTAAGGCAAGGAGAAAAAACTAATTTATATAATTATTCTATACCTCTAAAAGGTATAATGAAAATTGATTAAGCATAATGTACAAACATCATATGCACGATATTATTTGTGTTTTAGCACAAGATTTCTTGGTTTGTCTTATAGCATATTTTTTTTCATTTTACCCTTTAAGTTTAATTATATGTATGCTTTACACCCTATACTTTATCTTTATTTTTTAACGCATTCACAGTTTTTTGTTTTTATTTTAAATTTCATCTTGTTATTAGTTTTAAAGTTTAATGTTTGATAAAATCAAAATAAACCATAAAACATGTTTAATTTTATTTAAATTTCAGTGTAATTCTATTTAGAACAACGTTGTGAGTCAAATAATACAAGTAATTGAAACACAAACGTGAAAACCCGATCTAAGCTTATTTAAGGTATTAATTTTTTATATATTACTTTTCTCATCAACTTATAACTTCTAAAGTGTGATGTTTTAAAAAATAAATTTTATGCATGCTAATTTTATCAACATTAATATCCTTAACCGCTACATTTTTGCCGTTGCGACGCATATCGACGTTCAGACGTGAATTTTTTAACAGTAATTTTTTTTGGATTTAGACTTCTGAGTATTATCAACGACACACCACTTTGTTTTATAAAAAGTTTTGAATGTTATCAACAACAAAACTGTTTCATATTTCTTATATAAAGTTATGTATATAATTGGGTTCGCGAGAACGTTTCTTTGCTATTTTTTCTAGTATTACATCCCCGCCGTAACACGGCAATGCTGGGTATTAATGCTAGTTTACTCAAATTTATAAGCATTAATAGTTACACCTGAAAAATATACCCGTAAAAGTGAAATAACTCAAATGTTTAACTTAATAGTCACTAGGTAAGCACAATTTTATTATAAGTTGAAGAAAAAAATCATGATTATATTTGATGATTCTTGCATGCCAGTCGTATGGATCTTGCTTGACCGTGACGGCCAGATAATAGTTGCACTAACCAACATATGTACTACACCCCCTATGTCGATGCTATCCATGATGTTAGTCCATCTATTATACCCCCAGGCGTAACTGCGAACTCAACAACTTAGGTCGTGGAACACCGCTCTCTGGGCGTGAGTCAGAGTGTGGGACAGGTCCATGAGCTAGCCTGCCCACAAGCATGAGGCGAGAGGGTGTACTTTTTATTTTTATCCATTAATCACAACACTATAACTTATCATCTCTTTTTTATTTTAATTAAATCTCACGTACACAAAAACGTCATTACACACCGTGAGTGTGAGTGTCGTCACACCCATGCACGTGGCCAACAACAATTTTTGCTTACACCTACTAAGGTATAATACGTAGACTTAATAAAAACACATGTGACACAACTTTTTTCTTGCATATAACCCCAATCACTCACTTGCCACACTCACAACTCTTTCTCTCTCCTTGAACCAACCTCTATCTCCTTCCTCCCACTCATAAAGTCTGTTTAAGGCGTTAATTCTAGAGAACTCTCCCACCACCTCCACCTCACAATCTCTTTACATTAAAAAAAACAAAGAACATTTCTTATTGGAGCTGCTCTTTTTGCATGTCTAATTAAGAAAATGACACAAAAAAACAATTAGCAAGCAAACTAGCAACTGTTCGTTTTTTTTCCTTCCTGATCATGTGCGAATAAAAAAGGAAGCAAAGCAAGCCACCATAGTCGACACTCGACAAAGAAAAGAAGGTAGTAGCCAAGCAAACTAGCACACACGATACCTTTTTCTTTCTCGGCTTCCTTTAATGCGACACAACAAGCAGCCAACTAGGTTGCTCTTTTTTTCCGATTAAACGTGGGATTTGAGCATTGATTACACAAACAAGAATGTTATTGCGAGAGATGATAAAACAAAGATGATACATGAGATTTAACGGGGTTCAGTTGGTGAGACCTATGTTCACAGCCTGCAACCAAAGCAATACTTTTATTGTTTTTTGTCTCACTCGTGGAAAATTACAAATACAAGGAATAATATATATTGGGACAATCTAGGTTTACAACTTAATTAGAGGCCGTTTGATAGTCTTTTAATGGTCATAAAGAGTCTATCTTTTAACGGTTTATAACCTCTTAATGATTAAGGTGGTATTTGTTTTCTTAAAAAATATCTGCGCGTGTTTTTTTTGGTGTAGCTATAAAAATATAACTTCAAAACACTTCTGAAACATCTTCTTTAACTTCTTAATCCTTTTGATAAAACCATTATCATCACCCCACAACAGCCGCCTCCCTCCCGTCGGCCACCTCCACTCACCGCCGCCTGCAGCCCTCATCTCGCGCAACAAGCCGCCTCCACACCCTCCAACCTCGCCCTCACAGCCAACAACCCTCACCCACACCCTCATAGTCGCCAACCCACCCCCTCGCCACCGACCACCCTCCCTGTCGCACACCCATCCCGTCGACCCCCTTTCGTCACAAAGCCTCCCGTAGCGCAACCTTCCATCGCTCAGCCTCGAGTAAGGTGTTTATCTTGTAGTTTGCAGAAGTTAAAATCAAACAATTTTTTTCTTGCGGACTATAGAGGTTTGGTTCATATTTTCTTCTACAGATGTTGCAGATGTGGTTCATAGAATACAGATATTTTACCTTTAAAAAACAAATGGCAAATAAGAGATAATCTTAATGCTGATGGTTGAAATGTATCATTAAAATGTTACCGCTTAAGCATTCAACATTAAGATTACATTTTAACAATTAAGATGATATGAATCATTAAGGTATAACCTCTTATTGACCATTAAAAAGCTACTAAACAACCCCTTAATCAATAAAAAAAATCAATAATGAACTATAATTAAATAACACGGTCTAAGTTGTCTGATTAATTAATCGAGTTAAATGTGTTTTACATCCCTGAGTTTTTATATAAATTGCCATTTGAATACAAAAGTTTAAATTTTATCATTTGCATCCAAAGGTTTTACTAAAATTGTTATGTGAATCCACTTATCTACTCCTAATTAATGTCGTTAAGTCTTTCCATTAAGTTTCTTACATTATGGGTATTTTAGTCAAAACAATTACAAGATAAAAATTCAGCCCTACATGAAAGGTTTTAGGCATTCCTTTTTTTTTTGTAATCACCATTACGATTTGAATTACCAGAAAGGATAGGTCATCATTTCTTTCATTTCATCAAGAAAGACACCTCTGGACATCCTATTAGATAAAACAAAACATAAGTATAACTACCTAAGGTCAGTTATTTCTAACTTATAAAACACACACCATAAAATTATATATAAATAAATAAACAAGTCATATGACACAAACTATTTAAATCATAACTATAAAGGACTAATTATTATAAAAGTATAAAAGCAATGAACTATATAACATTAACTGTTTATGAATAATAATTATAAAACGTCAATCATCATAACCATAACTAAACTCAAACCAAAGAAGTATATGTTTAACAAAACGGGCAAAAATAACATGATTACTAAATCAAAATACATTAATAAAGCAAAACAACAAAAGACTATTTATGAAGTCAAATCATAACCGCAATTACCAAAGAGATTGAACGCATAAAAACCCTTACATGAGCTGGTTCTTTATTCTGTAATCGTTTTGACTAAAATAACTCTCACGATGAAAAGTTAACGAAAAAGTTAACCGTATTAGTTAACTGTAGTCAAATGGATTCAAACGACAATTTTAGTGAGACCTTTGTATGAAAATGATAAAATTTTAAACTTTTGAATTCAAATGACAATTTTTATAAAAATCTTCGTAAAACACATTTAACTCTTAAGTAATCTACCATTGTAACCCAACCCAAATCAAAACTCTACAAAGCCCAACTTCAAAAAAAAAAAAAAAGGTTTGTGCACCTCTAGACCCAGTCAAGTTTTTCAACCAAACTCTTGGGTATCTTACTTAATTTTTGAATTTAAATATTATTGAATGATATTTAAACTTTGATTTTGATACTATGTTTTTAAAATGTTAAATAATGTTAGAATCATGTAATTATGACTACTCTTGGGTATCTTACTTAATTTTTGAATTTAAATATTATTGAATGATATTTAAACTTTGATTTTGATACTATGTTTTTAAAATGTTAAATAATGTTAGAATCATGTAATTATGACTACTCTTGGGTATCTTACTTAATTTTTGAATTTAAATATTATTGAATGATATTTAAACTTTGATTTTGATACTATGTTTTTAAAATGTTAAATAATGTTAGAATCATGTAATTATGACTATATTTGGACTTGTATTTTGGATTTTGTTAATTACTTTTTAATCACGGGAAAGCCTGATTTTAATTATTCAATATATAAATCCACCACACTATTCTCATTCAATTCCAACTACTCATACACTATATCAGTTTATGTTATTATGCAAGTATATATTAATTATATCCTACGTCTCATCCTCCATACGAACATGTTACAAACATTAACCCGACAATCAGCGATATAGCGCGTCGAGAGATGATCCCCCTAAGCTCCAAATATCTTCGTCGAAGAAATAGTTCTCGTTACATTCCTTATAGCAAGAGGGCAAGTGTTTGGTGTCCTCCATTTGGCCATCGAGTTGGGAAGTCACAAACTTGTCTACATCTGCCCATTGATCATAACCATCACTCATCGAACCATGGTTCTTGGCACTCGAACCATGATCAAAAGCGGTTGAGCTCATACGCGTTGTTGTCATTGTGGGACTCTCAAGCCCAGGGAGGTGAATGAACATGTCATTATTTGGGTTCACGAATTGTTGCATAGCGTCATCTGTGGTGGTGACATTCTCCGTTTCTTGCTTGCAAGATGTCCTACCATCTATGTACTCGAGTAAGTGTTCAAGAACACTATCTTTGTTAGAAGATTGCACATGTGCTTTTGTGTCCATTGAGCTAGATAATGATCTTTGAGGGGTCTCAAAGGATTTGTTGTAATTTTTCTTCTTGAACAAACGGCATACCACCCACCCTTCTTCATGTGCACAATCGCACATGTTTGAAGCCTGGATCATAAACACATGTTTAAATACAAATTAATGTTTGTTGATCATAAGTATGCACACATATTATCAAAAGAGATAATGACAAGATAATGTATATATGCTCTAAAGTCAAAGTTTTGATTATATCTTGTTCCCCATTTAAGTAAAGTAGAAGTAAATATGTTACTTTAATAAAGTTAACTAGATGAAAACTTACTTTTGAATCTTGTAATGGACTGATAATATTAATATCATCAAGCCTATATTCATGCATAATCCAATCGGATTTCTGGCCATGAGGTGCTCTCCCTTTGTAAAACACTAGTGTCTTCCTCATGCCGGTTCTTTGAAAGCTACTACGTATGACCTTATCCCGCCCCGTGGCTTTCCAGAATCCAGAAGCTGTTGCGCGATTTGTTCGGGTTCCAGTCGGATACTTCTTGTCTTTGTGACTAAAAAAGTACCAATCGTTCTGCGGGTTGGAGCCTATATTGCATTTCTCTACAAGATGAACAAAAATCGTTACTTTCTTTCAAAAAAAAAAAAGTTAGTAAAAACTCGTGATGCTCTGATACCATGAAAGAGTTAAAGTTTTTCTTGTATAGATCGAGGTGCAACCAATTAAATTAAACAAATACCTTGAATGTCCCAGGGTTCAAGCTTATTAAGATCAACCTCTCGAATAACATCGAGATCGATCTTTTCACAAGCCGCTTTCTTCCTCAAGTAGTAGTGAAGAAGCTCTTCTTCGGTCGGGTGGAACCGAAACCCTGGAGGCACTTTGGAGTCACCATTAACGTTCACAGATAAACTCATTTCTTCTTTTGCCATACATATAATATTGCTCACAAATACATATATGATCAATCAAACAAATCAAACTACGCGATCAACAAGCGTAAATGATTAGCTATGCGTAAGCTAGGTAGCAAGAACAAGAGTATATATATGGAAAAGAAAAGAACAAGAGTATATATATGGAAAAGAAAAGTGTTGGAAAAAGAACACCATGAAAAGTAATGTGATAATGTCATCACAACCACCATTTGAACCAGGTTAATTAATTTTCCATCGTTCACACTCGTAACTCGTAAACGACGTTTCGAGCTAGCTATGGGTCCTGTGAGTACACTTTGAAGTACCTGAAAAAGAGTTGAAAATCAACAAAAATACTAGAGATCATAGTAGGGTCGATCTCAAGTTCGAAAACAACAAACCACCTAAACACAACAACAACAATTACAACACGGAGAAAAACAGTAAGTGTGTTTGTGTTGGAGATGTGGGGTCCCAGTAGATAGGGCATGTGATAATGTTAGCAGAAGACATGCGTCCATCTTGACAACGACTTTCGACCTCCAAATCTCACGGAAAATTAACCATTGCTAAAACCACACATGCACAGGAAAGAATATTATGGGTTAGCGAAAGAATTCAAAAGAACTTTAAAACTATATTAATGAATATTATTTTGTGTTTTAATAACGATCACTCCTGTGACAGATAGGTATCCGGGTGTGTGATTAACAGAGCTTGAACATTCTCGTAAGGAGGGCGGGGCGAAACTAATTTTTTTAAAGGGGGCGAACTCGATATTTATATAAAAATTTACACTAATTTACACTACCCCCCCGGTTCTCCATTATCCTCCGCCCCTGATGATATAGCCAAGTAACACATGATAATGATAAAATCCTGCGACAAACAGGTTAGGTGGATTTAGAAGTGGATTAGCAGCATCCTAAAAATAAGTATTGCAATAAAAAGTATAATGATATAGCTAAGTAACACATGATAATGATAAAATGTTAATAAGTATCATGATCAAAGTAGCTAGAGATAGAATATTACTCTATAATTAAAATTCTAAGCCCAGTGAATAGTAAAGTTTTAAATTTTAGATTGTAATCATATCAGTTTTTGAGTACATTTATTTTTAATCGTATCTTCACTTTTGGTTATTGAATTTTAGTCATTAAATTTTAGAATATTAGAGACTGACCTCAAAACTGTTTATAGTGAAGTTTTATACTTTTAAGTTTGGTCACGAAACTCAAAACCATTAAAATTTAGGATCTTAGAGATTGATTACTAAACTGTTTATAATAAAATTTTATTTTTTTAGTTTGACCACCAAAGTTTAATAATTTTGAGTTTCACCATCAAATTTTGATTTAATGATTTCGGACAATAACAACAAAACTAACGCAACCTTTGTTTGAGATATTGACTGGACACCCGTCGTGTAGTGCGTGACTTTGACCACTAAAATTTAAGATCTTAGAATTTTGTCACCGCTTTGGTTTTTGACTTTGACCACTAAAGTTTAGGATTTTAAAGTTTGGTTACTAAACTATTTATAGTGAAGTTTTATTTTTTTCAAGTTTGGTTACGAAAGTTTAGTATTTTTGAGTTTTATCACCAGACTTTGATTTTATGGTTCCAAGGAACCAGATAGAAAACGATTATAGTAACGCAACATTGCAAGTGAAAAAATTAACCGGCCTCCTCCGTGTAGCGCGGGGAGGAAAAAAACTAGTTATAACTAATAGCAAGCTTAATATGATAAATAAAATAATAATAATAATAATAATAAACTCTAGTGACGGTGTGTGGTTAAAGATACAAAAATAATTAATCTCAGAAATTATTAGTTTAAAGATGAAAATGATGATATGATGGAGGTTTGAAGAAATTTCCCACTTTCATCATTCCAGTAACAACTATGAACGACGGCAGATTATGATCTAACTTTACAACTTTTTAGCACTAATTCCGTTCCCAATCATCAACAGTTGACATTTCATTGTCGATCTTGTGTTATTAGTCAAACATAGTTGTGATAAGATTAAGGATAAAGGGGTATCTGAAATATATCACTTTTTAAGTACAGTCGCTAACACATTTGGATGAATTATCTTCTGTAATTTCCTGTAGATATCCCAAGTATAACTTGTTTAATTTTGTAATTTTAAACATTAAATTCGCGGGATGTAAATTACTAGCACTTGCCACACGGCAGGGATACAATTCTTTTTGCGTGCCTAGAGTTGTAGATTGCGGTTGTATATTTTGAAATGTTGATACTACGAAGGTGTTAAAATTTGTAACACTAAAATAAGAAAAAAATTAAAAAAAAAAAACTCTTTGCATTCTAAAAATTTGGAGAAAGAAAAGAAAAAAATAACAAAAATTGAAAAAAAAGGGTGAACTAAACTTAACATATATTTGTTTACTGTATTTAGAATAGTGGTCCATGTTCTCCACGAAGTAAGGAACATGTGATTTGAATCTTAGTTTTTCCTGCATATTTAAGTTGTTACGTTACATTTTATTGTTGAAATATATGAGAAAATTGCCCAAAATTTCTTCTTCTCTTCTTTGTTTCTTTGAAGTGTGCCTACTACAAAAGGCTATATCAATCTTCCTCATATCAATGTGAAAATAATAGTTGTAAAAACGAGTGTGTTACGTCCCATTAAACGATATCATGCTATAAAATATGTACCCTGATTGTAGGCAATAAATAATAGTACTAAAACATTTAGGTTATGTGTCATGCATGTCTAGTTAGCAAAGGGCGACGTGACATGTAAGCCACGCATCACGTATGAAAACAGCCGGCCCGTGTGTGAGTGAGACGTGAGGGGTGTTTGTGTGAGCTCGCTCGCATTTCGCGTTCGTAGAGGAGAAAATGGACAATTTATGACCATTGTCATATGGTATAAATAGTTATAAACCAATCTTAACCTATAAATACATACTTAATTTTATTATTTTTGCAACAGTTCTATCCATTCTTTTGTTAACTCTCAATACTTTCTAATATCCTTTCTTTATTTTGGAATCACTTTTATCATCGTTATCAATTATCATTACAATTATCTTCTAGCGTCGTCAATGGACATCGAGATTTTTATCGAACAATCGTTGTGGCCCAAAGTTGATTACATCAGGCTGAAAGCTCACAACCAGAACAAGATGAGCTCAGATAAACATGGATCGTGAATACGATAAATGATCGTTTGGTATGTGACAACTTTATGATGATTTCATATATACTAGCGAAAAGTTTAAACATTGTTTTGAATAGAGGTGCCAGTTTCAAGCAAAAGTGGGATACGAGGGGTAGACGTGGTCTTATCACTTTACAAAAGTGTGCATCCACCATTCGTCATGTGCCGTATGACTCCTCCACCGACTCATGGGATGAGTATTTGGCGTACCTGGTGCTGCAAAGAGCTCCCGCGTTTTCGCAGGGTCCAGGGAGGGTCCGTCCCATTTAAGGGAAGATGTACGCGGTCTTTCCCCCACATTTTTGTGAGAGGCCGTTTCCACGGATCGAACCTGAGACCTTCGGTCCCTTACGAACAGCTTTTACCACTGCGCCAAGGCCCGCCCTCGGTCCCTTAGGGATGAGTATTTGAAGATGCCCAAATAAACTTTAAGGGTAAGTATTTACAAATTTTGTAAAGGCACAATTAATCTCTTTTGAAAAGAATATTTGTGAAAATTGTAAATTATTGTGGTGCCGAGCCAATACATGTAATGTGATCATCCACACTCAATGATAACGCTAGAAATTGTGGCACGATATGATTTGTGGATTTGGCATGCATCCTTTGGTGTCACTGGTTCCAACAATCATATCAATACTCCATATCAATCATTGATTTCCAATGACATCACCAATGCAGCTTCACCTTATTAGTCTTTATTTCAAGCTAGAGGAGAAGTGTGCAAGCATGGATATTTGTGAAGGAGCAACAAGAAAACACGTGCAGCACGCATTTGGTGCCCTCAAGAAGGGGTGACATGTAATGCAAAATTTGGCACCACAATAGTTAGGCAAAAGATGTCTTATGTAAAAGAAAATATGTCGACAAAGTGTTCTACATCAACTATAGTCATATTGAGTTGTATAATGTAGTAAGTTTTATCATTAATGTGTTAATAATATGAACAACAACAATAATAATAGTAATAATAAAACACCCAAAATGTATATCCGTCTATATGATCCAAGGAAGAAGGACCAATGACATGAGAGAATAGAACGATAAACAATATGGTTTGGAGAAGACCTGTTTGACGAGAGAGGAGACAAAGATTTAACCTTGTGAAAAAACACCCAAAATGTATATCTGTCTAGTTTAAACGGACATCATTAGAAGTTGGTATGATCTGATAGTTAGGATGAATCTAGGCAGTGGTTACACTTATTGTTGTTAGTTGAATATATAAATTAGTTAAGTATTTAACTATTAATATAGAAAACATGTTTTAGAAACGTGAAGGTAACTTTTGAACTAAAGGTGAAAACAAATTAAACAAATAAAACTCGACTTAAATATATATAAATTCAATCTTGTGAAAACTGGCACATAGTAGTAAAGGAAGTTTGATTACAAATGCAGATTGTTGCAATAGATGGGTCATGGGTGTATCATGAAATCATGAATGGGTTCGTTTTCTGACAAAGGCCCATTTAAGCTTGTAAAAGGCTTTTAGCTAACTAGCCCATTGAACAAATTTATCCTATAATAGTTTCATGGGTCCGACGGATATAAAGATTAAATGGGTTGGCACATTCGTTTGGGCCGAAGGGCCCTTAATAACTAACGAGTGGGTTCACCGTTCACGATTTACCAACCCATGTCGTTTAAAAATGTATATTCGTGTTTCTTATAAAAAAAAAGAGTTATTTGTCATTTTTGTCTTTGAAGTTTAATTTTATTTTTATTATTTTAATCCAAAAACCTTTTTTCTCTTGTGCCCCTGACATTCTAAAAATTTATCATTTTCATCAACTTCTGTTAACCTTGTTTGTTTTATATGTTAAATGGACATCTGCTTTGAATATTAAAAATAATTGAACCATGTTTAAATGTTTTGGGCAATTGAACAATGCTTATTGAGTTTTTTTTAATGAGGTGCCAAAATACATAAATGTCGCTCACATGAAATGTGCGTGACGGCCACTTAATTGGTAAAATACACGGGGTTAACGAAAATTAATGAAAATGACAAGTTTATTAAATGTCGGACACATAGGTGGAAAAATGCATCAAAATGAAATTATAAAAATGACCAAATGTACCAAACCTCAGAGACGAAAATAATAATTTACTCTTATAAAAATAAAAAGTTTGTTTACAAACTGTTACAAACCTATTTTGATAAAAAAAATAATTAATTAAAATATTGAATTTAGTACTTGAAAACTATTATTTAAACAATTAAAATCAATTGATTTAATAAAATGAAATTTAGTTAAGTAATAAAAAAGTCAAGATAAAAGAATATTTAATGGAAAGATGATAGGGGTGAGCAAATAACCGATGTAACCAAACAATAACCGAATTAACCATATTAATCGAACCGAATTAACCAAACCGAATAATTAACCGACGGTTCGGTTAAAACTTAACCGATTAACCGCACATTGCGGTTCGGTTTCTGTTTTGATGTACAAATTAACCGCACCGAACCGAATACCATTAATATATAATAAATTTACACTACTCTGTAACATCCCGTTTTATGAAAGATTAAAATATTTGAAATATATATTTTGAATATTGTTTAACTAGCAAGTTTCGAGTCAAATTAATATTGAATTATGGGATGTTTAATCGTGTTTTGTTATTATCAAATATTAATAATAATATTATTATTATTATCAAATAATAATAATAATAATAATATAATAACAACAAACATATCATAATGTATACATGTACGTATACATATATGTTCAAGTTAACTTACAAAGATATATTATATTGATATAAAAGAAATAATAAATAATTAAGATAAGAATCACTTGTGCATGCCACGTTTCTTCTTACTCATCATCTAAAGTCGGCATCTTCATTTCATAGATATATATTGTGAGTTTTAATACAATTAGAAGAGGAACATAAAAATAAAAATAAACAAGTTGAGAGACATATAAATAGAGTTAGAACGTAATATATTCAAGAAAGGGTTATAGCTTATTTTGGAGACGATTTTGACTACAACAATTAGTGGGTTATATTCTACACTCACGTTAGTGATACAAGAGGTAAGTACAATGACCCGTAATCAAATTTTGTATACGTTTAATTACATGATGTATGTGTTATTTATTATGAGTTTGTATGTATTATGTGGATATGAAACATGTCTAAATACATGTGATATAT
>BJCN01153911.1:3072-23201 GCA_018326445.1 Flaveria brownii
TTATACATACTCAGATCGATCATACCCTTCTTCTCCATTATGCCATCAGGTTCAACCTCTCTCTATCTTTTTATATATATACAAACATGATACATCTCCCACAAATACGATTTATCATAAACCCTAGCTAATTCGTTCTTCTTCCTCATCATCAAATTCACAAACTTTTGACAAGTTGCTACTGTTAGACGATCAATGGCTACCATATCGAGTTCAATGTCGATCAAGACTGGGATTTCCCTCTGGTGTCCTCAATCCCCATCTCTCGATCGTCAGCATTCTTCACCGATTAGTTCCAGAAGCTTCCACCGGAGAAACTTTGTTGTTTTCGCATCCTCTTTCGCTAATGAGAATCGAGAGTGCGTTTGACTTGATTCTGTTACTTCAGTTTCTTGTTTGATTGTTTGTGAGTTGATTTAATTGTTTTGATGGTTTCAGGTTTGTGATAGTTGGAGGTGGAAATGCTGCTGGATATGCAGCTAGGACTTTTGTTGAACATGGGATGGCTGATGGAAAGCTATGTATCGTTTCGAAAGAGGTATAATCTTTATCTGTCAGCTAATTAGGGTTTATGGTTTTAAGGGTTTTGTACTTTCATCATAACACATGAAACTAGTAAATTCAAATGTGGTTATTGTAGTTTGCTGAGAGGATACTAATGTATATCGTGTGTATATAATTTGGATTGTTTGATTTAAAGATGTTATAGGTAGTTATTACTGTATGCTGTTCTGTGAGATTTTGAGTGGATTACTTAAGGATTATTGTGGTATCAATGCAGGCATATGCTCCGTACGAGCGCCCTGCTTTGACAAAAGGTTATTTGTTTCCTTTAGACAAGAAGCCAGCTCGTTTGCCGGTAAGCTAGTCTGCTCAATTTGAAAATATGTCTATATGTATTTGTGTTTTCACCACTGGCATTCTTCTAGGGTTTTCACACTTGTGTGGGCTCAGGAGGTGAGAGGCAGACACCTGATTGGTACAAGGAGAAAGGGATAGAGGTATTTTAGTTTTGGGCTCTTTTTATCTTAGTGCATATCAATAGACACTCCGACATCACTTATGAAAGAACCATAAGCTTGTTTGACTCTAGAGTAATTATACATCTGATGATTATGCTGCTATAAGTTTGAACTTTGGATTGACTTTATTTAGTAGATTGTAACATTGGAAGATTAAAGTGTAATTTGCAAGCTTATTGCAGATGATTTATGAAGACCCAGTGACAGCAATAAATGCAGAGAAACAAACATTGACTACGAATTCGGGAAAGCTGCTCAAATATGGAGCCCTAATAATTGCCACAGGGTGTACTGCGTCTAGGTAGTTCTTGCAAAAAGTGTATGCATTATCATGTGGAAAACTTGACAATTGCATGTTTCATTAAGAAAATAGATTATTCTCTCTGTATTCTTGAATGGTACTTCATGGTTTGATATCATATACTTTTGCTTATAGATTTCCAGAGAAAATAGGTGGAAATTTACCTGGTGTTCACTATATACGGGATGTTGCTGATGCTGACTCATTAGTCTCGTCACTAGTAAGTGTTTCTTATTTTCTTTTTCTTTTTCCGGTTCGTGGATTTGCTTTTGAATAATTAATTCTTTATGGCTATAACTAACAGGTTTCTTAGGAAAAAGTTTAGAGATTATTCTAATTGATATAATTTTCTAGGCTAAAGCACAAAAAGTAGTTGTAGTTGGTGGTGGTTATATTGGCATGGAGGTTGCAGCTGCTGCTGTTGGATGGAACCTTGACACAACTGTAAGAATTTAGTCCAGGACTGTTCGTTCGCCTAAATGATGCCAATCTCCTTCTTTATGACTCTATAAATGTCACATTGGAGATCTTATATGAAACAATAATCTTAAAGATATGAGCTTCTAACTTGCCTAGCTTATCTTCCAACAATAATAGGTCATATTTCCTGAAACTCATCTGCTTCCACGGCTGTTCACTCCTTCACTTGCCCAAAAATACGAAGAACTTTATGAAGGAAATGGTGTTAAGTTCATTAAGGTTCTTTTCCTCCCTAGGCAATAATAATCTACACACACATGCGCGCACCGATACGTAATCTCTCATAATATATTTCTTTCACAGGGAGCTTCTATAAAAAGCTTGGAAGCTGGTCCTAATGGAAATGTTTCTGCTGTTAAACTTGAAAATGGATCTACCATTGAAGCCGATTTGGTAACTTATTGCCACAATTTTGCACTCTAAATTTTTAGCAAAAGTTTACACTATTTCTTTCAATTTTTTAGGTTGTTATTGGTATTGGAGCAAAACCGGCTGTTAGTCCTTTTGATAATGCTGTTAGCTTAAATACAACTGTTGGTGGGATAGAGGTTAGCATAATCAGCCTTTTATGTTAATAATCATTTGTTCTAAAATCTAAAAATATGTTGTGAAAGGTGCCATATTTCAATTAAAAAACCTTCAAAGTTGTAACTTATAAAACTTGCAGGTTGATGGCCTGTTTCGAAGCAGTCTTCCAGGGATTTTTGCTATTGGTGATGTAGCCGCATTCCCATTAAAAGTGTGTTTTTCTTGAAACCAGTCAACTACCACCTTACATTGTTGGCATTTAGATTAATAAAATTATATCTTTGTGTGTGATGAGCAGATGTACAACAAGATTTCACGTGTAGAGCATGTTGATCATGCTCGTCGGTCTGCTCAGCACTGTGTAAAAGCATTACTAACTGCACAAACTCACACGTATGATTATCTCCCATATTTCTACTCAAGAGTTTTTGAATATGAAGGTAGTTCAAGGAAAGTATGGTGGCAATTTTTTGGGGATAATGGTAAGCATATGTTAAAAAAATGGTATCTTCTAGGTACCAAGGTGAATTTCCTTTTGAAATTAAAGTTATTAACATAGTACCCTTGCTGAACAGTTGGGGAGGCTATTCAAGTTGGTAATTTTGATCCAAAAATTGCTACATTTTGGGTGGACTCTGGTAATCTTCTCGATATCCATTGTGGCGTGTTGTATCAAATAGATACAAGAAAGTATTTTGAGGAGTATTAATATGATTTCGCTGCTCCACAGGTAAATTAAAGGGTGTACTTCTTGAAAGTGGATCTCCTGAGGTATGTGAATTGAAGTTACCATTGTCATTCTGCTTTTGGTTGGGTTTGATATATATCAGTGATATTCTATTTTGCTTTGTGTTTGTAATTTTAGGAGTTCCAACTGCTACCTAAACTAGCAAGGGGTCAGCCACCTATTGACAAAGTCAAACTTCAAAGTGCAGCTTCAGTTGAGGAAGCCCTTGAAATTGCCAGAGCTTCTCTGTAGGTTAGATGTCAAGAATTTGATAGATTTGTTCTTGCAATAGTCATAACAGTATTACAATTATCAATCTATTAATCAAGTTTTGTTTGTTTGATTTACAGACCTCTAGAGACTGCATGATATACATATAGGGGAAAAGGCAGAGCATGTATTATTATTATTTTGCATTTACCTCTAGGTCCAACACGTAATGCAGAAGATACAACATGCAGAGCATCTTCTCAGTTTTTTTCTACCCTAAAGCCTATATAAGAATCTCTTTCTGGCCTCTGTTTGACAAGGTTCAGTCATCAGTTTAGCCATTGGCTACTTTCTAGTTGATTGGCATTGTATGTTTGATGGTGGCTGTAAATGAAATCTTGCAATAAATAATAAGTAAACACTCTTTGCCCTTGAGTGCAATCAAAATAGTCTTTTACTCGACTTTATGTGTAGATCTTCTTGTTTTAACATGTATGCTTGCTTAACCACCAAAAAACGCAAGATTATACCCTTCGTCATCATCTTTTCCGATCACCACCACCTCTTAGTACAATTGTAAGCACGTTTAATACACTTTTGTTATTTGACCAGTTTAATCCATTTCACTAGTTATCAATAAAATACATTTATCATCTACCTTCTTTTTATACAAGTAAGACTAATCAACAGTCTTGAGGTGGCTTTTAGATATTGACAATTTGACATGAAGATGGTGGGTCAAAGGAGGCAATCAAGTAGCCTTCTGAGAGTTTCGAAACTACTCCAACAGTAATCAAGGATTGAACTGGTGAATTATGTAATTCATGTTGTTCTTACTGACATGACAATCTAGGGGTGTAAAATCTTTGTAAAAATAAGAAAATAATCAGGTTTTGGGTTGGTTTAAATGAATCTAGGTCGTAGACAAGTTGATCTATCAAACATGTTTACTGGTGAATCATGTTTAGCTAGGTTGGTGGATCCGCTAACCCATTTAAAATTAATTTTATATGTAATGGTAAATTACATGGATTTGGTCATTTCTTCTCAAAAATCACATATATGCCTCCATGTTCACTCTATAGTGTACATGGTTTTTTTTACCAACTTATGTTAAATCAGTTACATTTATGTAAATGTTTTACCCTTGCTGCTAAAAAAAATATGCTCACAAATTCACAATGATATGCCATCAATGGACTCAAAATCATCTCTACCCATGTCGTGTTAACGATCATCAAGTTTTGGGCTGGTTCAAATCCAAAGCTACTATCGTGTCCGTGGAATATTAAGAACTTTTTGATGCCAAATCATCTTCCATCTTCTTACTGGATCACTGCTGTAATGCCGGTTAAAGGTAAAGGCAAACACATGACTACATGAGAGAGAACTGTTGCAGTGTTGAAGAAATTGAGTGTCCCTCCTGAGAATTTTGGGGTACAAAAATGAGGATATTACCACTTATAACTGTGTTACAACCTGTAAACAACATGTCAGCTCATTCATTTACAACCTGTTTAATCCGTTTACATCCTATTGCAACTCCCGTTACAACCTGCCAACCTGTTTTAACCTACCAACCTATGGTACAACCACCAAGAAGTATACCTAAAAGCAACCATTGGATAATTCTTTGTTGGGTACTGACTCTACTGAATATTGGAAGTTAACTTTATGGTCCTTCTATTATGCAGCTTTGGGGTATTGTAGAACAAATAACTTGATGCATTTCCATAATCCATCCTAAGCACATAATCATTCCCACTATATAGAACATGCTCTCACATGCATTAAGAGAGCAAACAACAATCATCATACCATAAAGGAGTAAATCAATTATTGTTTATCACATCTACTATTGAATTTGATACAAAGACGCAAATGCAGCAGGTATACTTCTTATAATCAGCGAACCTGTGTTTTGAACAGCCTCATTTCTTCATCAAAAGCACAACTGTGTGAGCCGCGATACTTCTATTTTCCCCAAGACTGTCTACCTTCTCATGTGTTTTAGCTTTCAGATTCACAACAGAAGGGTCTGCACCTAGGAGCAAAGACAAATTGTCTCGAATTGCCTCTTTATGAGGGCTTAGCTTTGGTCTTTGAAGAATCAAAGTGGCATCTAAGTTTCCAAGTTCATAACCAGCCTCATGCATCAGTCTCACCTGATATTAATTTCAGTACAGACTTCTGTGAGTAAAAAATCTAAATGAATGTGGTGTGGTGACAATAAACTCAGATTTGAGATGCAAACAAGTGCCTAAAGGAGCGATGTGACATGTATTATGATTAAAAAAGTAATGATAAATCTTACAGCTTCTTTGATGAAAACAGATGATGCTGCCCCTTTCCATTTAGGATCCGAGTCTGGAAAGATCTGACCGATGTCGGGTAGACCCAAAGCACCCAAAATCGCATCAACAACACAATGCAAAAGCACATCACCTGAAACACCCGATCAATCAGGGTAAGAACATCACGTCATCAGACAATCATCAACATAAGCACAATTGATGCATTGACATTCATGTATTATCTTGGTTCCAAGTTTAATGACCTGCTACAATTTAAGTAATTTTCTTGTTCTTTCAAATAAGCCAACTGGACTGTTTATACAACATTTCTGACTTATTTTGCACTTTTGATTTCTTATGGTAAGGAAGTCTGCAACAATTCTATCATATATTTCATACTTATCCCCCTCACGATCATCACCATTCACACTCAAATGCTTGTTCTGTTGTTCAACAAGCTATAAAAATCAATTTCCACAGAAAATCCATAACTATTATACAAAATACACTCTTTGACATGCTCACTGAGAAACATCCAGTGTTGTAAACCTAAACACACCGAAATTTTAAACAACTTTGATATGCATAACTGCAATTGATGCAGTTGATAGATATTTCCACAAACAAATCACCAAATTGCAACGCATGACTGGTACGAGAAAAGTCAAAGAAGTCGCATAGCTCGAAACAATAACTGCAAACTGTTGCGATAAATACAAGTCTAACTTAAACTCTCTAAGCAAAACTTAAAATCGAGCACCGAATCGATGAAAACGTAAACAAATAGAGATAGTAATCATAACTTCAAGTGATGATATAACAAATTACCATCGGAGTGAGCTTCGCAACCTCTCTCATGAGGAATATTAATGCCTCCGATGATGAGAGGGTATCCAGGCTCCAACCTATGAAGATCGAACCCATGGCCGACACGGAACGGGAGAATCTTCGAAGAACTGTTCGCAACCGTCGGTTTCTCAACTTCAACCGCGTTGGCCGCGGCGGCGACCACCGCCGGCCGTTGTACGGACCGGAGGGAGATAGGTGAGCGTCTGGTGATACAGGTGATGAAAGAGGTTGAAGAAGGTGGAGTTGATTGATGTTTGGAGGATATTCCGGTGGAAAGTGGAGATGTGTAACACGATGAAGAAGTCGCCATTGCTACTATGTGTGTTTTGGTGTGTGTTTTGGTGTGTGTGAGAGAAAGAGAGAGAGGTGGTGATGGTGTTGTTTTTTGAGTTGTGGAGTGACTTATTCAGAGGTGGAATATGGTAGGTGCTGGTGCAGGTATCGGGCACATGTTCGGTGACATTTTTTTGTCATAATAAATAAATAATCTTTTAGTTATGAAAGTCTAAGTACGCGACTCATTATTTAATATAGTGACTATAACAGTTGCCCGTTCTTGACTAATATTTTTAAAACTGTATTCGTTTTTTTTTCCTTGGAAGAATTAAGCGTGACATCGTCAATTGAGTTAGTGAGGCACATATCGTGTTCTGGTTCAGATACTTGATACTTCTCGTATGGTCTATGAACTTGATGGTCGAGGTGTTCCCGAGTATTCAGCATCGGAACCTTCTACGGCGTTGTTTCATGGTGTTTATAACCTTGCCCCTATCTCGGGAAAGTCTAGTTCGAACCAGAATGATCTTTCTTCGTGTGCAATTATAGTTTGTAAAGACCAGTTCAGCTACTGATTTTTGTAGGTAGATATAAGTATATAACAACACAGCATTAACTATAAAAAAAGCATAAAGCATATGCCTTTTCATTTTATAACAATATAACTGATATTTGAAAAAGCATAAGCCAATTTCCTATGTGTCAATGAACTCAGATTCCATTGACCTAAGCCACATTTAACACACTGCTCTTGCTTTCTAGTCTTCGCATATAACATTACCTCAAACTGTTCTCAACATCTCATAATTCCAAAAACTCGGAGGGTATGTTTGTAATTCCAATAGATTATAGAGACTACAAGACTGTGCAATCAATGAATGAATTTGTGATCTCTATAAGCAGTAAAGATGTGGTCATTATAGTGAAAGACCAGCAGTACCCTTAGCACGTCGACTTGGAGACAGAGGCTGGTTTTTGGCTAAAACATATCTTCGCCGTTGTTCAGATCTCCGTTTGGTAAATCTAGACAAGGCATGCCAATTGTGTCTCTTTATAATTGGAAAGTTCCCAATTCCTGGCCATGCCTTTTGAGTAAAACTTTCCTTTCACTGTCCCATTCGAGCCTGTATGAGAGATCAAGGTTATGAAGCAACACTTTCAATCTGTCCAATTCGTTCAAGTCCCCTGAATTATCCTGTCAAGTTAAAAATATATATGAGCATCCTCTATCCATTCCAAACTTTACCTATTTACCCTTACGTTACTACTATGAAATACTTATTTATTTTTCAGGCAAATTTAGATATTGAACTAGTAGTCAAACAATCATTATAAAGATATTTAACAGGTTAAGACGGATAACTTCTTAGTACAAGTCAAAACACGTCAAATGGGATTGGGCCGAGCACTAAACACTTTTTGCTATTGTTTTATAAATAAATAGTGGATTACATATGATTACAAAACTATATTATTACACTAACAATCTAAAACATATAAAAGAAAACAATTTAGAAGGTTTTGAGCATTTGGATAGTTTCCCTTTTATTACATTAATAATCTAAAACTTTTTTTTCAGACACCTTTCAACCTGCTCAACAAATTTGAGATGTGTCATTTTTATTTAAATATGTTAGCTTAACCAATTTTACCCGTTAGATATTTAAGAAAACGAAAGAATGACCCATATTGATCCACTTTGTATATAAACAGGCCAAATTTGGCTCTTTGGTTCCATAAAAGTGGTAAACTTGAAAGTTTTGGTGTTTTGAGGTCAGCAGATTTTTCCATTTTTAAGTACTAGATTGGAAGTCAAAAGTAAGTGTTTGTTTCAAGATGCTAAGCATATGATGCACCTTAAATTATGAAAATACCCTAGTAAGCATCAAATTACCTGTGAAAAATGCTTCCCGTTACCCATTACACTTGCCATAACACTAGACCTCGTGGAAGTAGGAGAGAATCCCTCCCATGGAGGAACGAAAATCAATTTAGTACACTGAACAGGAATAAGATTCCTACTAAGCTTTTCCCACCACATGGATCCTAACGACCACCATCTGATCATCAAACCGTGCTCAGAGAAAGCTATCAAACCCTGATATTGAAAAATAAATATACAATTTAAAGATGCAACTTTTCACAAATATTATGCAAGATCCTGTATATCACATGTAATACAAGTTTGTCATATTTGATTACTTCTCCATCAGTCTATTGGTGCATGAACTTGCAGTTGATTGTAAATGAAGTAACAGAAAAAAGTACCTCTCCATCAGGTGCAAAGCTCAAGACTGAAATGGCAGTATTTACTGTCGTTTCAGAAACTCCCCCAAGCAAAGTTGGAAGTCCTGGAGGCCCACTAGCATCCAAGATCTTTATCTTTGTCATACTATAATAAAAAAGAAATACATTTCATAAATCAAATGAAAATAAAGATATGCATATGTACAATCGCTTGTAATATATTCATCCACTCTTTTTTTTGCTGTCAAACCTTTGCATATCATATACACGGATGATGGCTTTGTTAATATGTCCAATTGCATCCCCAACAGCCAATCGGGTAGAAGAATCATTTAAGGCTACCATAGGGAAAACACGCACGACTTCCTTTAATGTTGCCATTGAATTCTGTAAGCAATTTCTGCGCATGGCCATGTTGCCAGGATCCATTGTCTGTAAAATAAAATTCACCACCTGCAACCTGGCTAATTGTTAAAATTATTATACCTAAATTCAAAATACACAAAGATGTATAGTGAGATGACTGATCGAGTGCTGACCGGCACTGAAATGATTTACACACCTTATCGAGGTAAGGCACCAAATTTCTAGGAGAACCACGGGTTACTCTGATGAGAGTCATGAGGGACACGATGTGAACAGGTGAATCAGAAGCAGTTGACCATATTTGTCTTTCAATTACATGTAAAAATGCTGGAACATCAGCCATTGCTAAACTTGGTAAAAGAATCCCAACCAAAGATTCCCGAATCTCAACAGATGTAGCTGAACTGTGTTCAATTTGAAAGAATATATCTGAAATTAAATGAGGTATGTCAGAACTTATTATTGCACACCATGTGCTTTCCATGCCTTCTGCCAGAATTTCAGCTGCAGTGGAACTATATTTTTCATTCATGGCCATAACTAACTTTAATAATGGATGTATGCATAGCTTTGCAAGAGTTGGCTTAACAAGACTTGGATACCAAACAACCAAAGCAGCGGCAACAACAATATGAGAAGTCATAGCATCTTGATTTGTTCCCCAAACACAAGATATCCAATCTTGACGTTCAAATGATTCTAACCATGCTACCATTTCAGAATCCTCCTTTTCATACTTCACATCTTCTTGAAGTTTCTCCTCCATTTTTGAAACTAATGATATATAATTATTATTATTATTTTCTGCACGTAGGGGTCGGGGAATGGCTCTTGAAGCAGCACAGTGGAACAATGAACGTGCAGCCATTCGGACCTGTTCATTTTTGTCTTGCCAAAAGCTGATTAAAAGCTGTATTTCATAAAAATATATGTTAGAACATAATGCAAGCAATAATAAATACTGGAAAATGTATCATACTATCAAGAATTCCCCTAAAGTCATGTGTAAAACAAAACCTACATCTATGGCTGCAAATAGTTACCTGGAGCAAAGGTGGCTTAGTGTCTGGAAATTTCTCTGCAAATTTTCGAGTGTAAAAGGCCGCTAAAGCACTGCAAAACAGGAAAAAAAATCCATGTATCATACAAAACTATCTATATTCACACTTCCATTAAATTTAGTGGCAAGAGTACATTTAATGTGGGTTTGTGTTCCTACTCTATTTTGGTATGCATTTCAGATTTACTTTTCTTAAATTACATGACAACCCCTCCTGTCTTGCCAAATCGCACAAACAACCACCAAGTCTAAAAAACAATATTAAGATCCTAAGAAAACTATTTCTTCTTAATAACAAAATGCTGTGTTACCTGCTTGCTGTGGAGCATGAATGAGACAAGGTAACCATGTGTTGAGCAAGGGACACCATAGTCAATGATCTGATTGCACAGAACTCAGATGATGATCTCCATAACTGAAACATTAATATAAATATATTAAATATGAATAATGAATTATATTAATTTAACATGTTGTTGTAAACAGTGAAAGATGGTACCTCGAGTGTTGCATTTTGACCAGGAAAAGTCAAAGTGAGAGACCCTCTGTCTCCAAGCAAACCAGAAGCTACAAAAAGATTCTTAGGTTTCTTAAGCTTCATCTCAGAGATTAACAGTTTGTCCAGCTCATGATCAACATTCCACAAGTGCAAAACTGACAAACTGAACCGAAATAAACATCCTTCTAATGAATGAGCCCAATCAGTATATTCTGTAGCATCTGATGGGGTTGCTTGTAGCCCATCTCCACCATCTGTACTCAATGAGTATGGATCGGGCCCTTCAACAACCCTTTCTTGGGAAAAGTTGCTCATTCGGTCCAATCGGTTTCCCGAGGTCTGAACCTCATGTGCATCATTTTGACTTACAAAAGATTCAACTCTAGGTGACATCAATAATGTCATATCAAAAGCAAGTGTTGCAATTCCAGGAAATGGGCATGAACATGTAATTGGATGTGTGTTGTGAGAGAAGTCTAGAGTGTTTGGATGAGACTGTGAAATTCCTGTATCTTCAGTTATTGGCATAAGCAATGAGGAAACAGACGTGTTTCTCCCCATTGACCTCACAGAAACACTATTATTATTCCCACTTGTACAAAAATGGTCAAACATTGACTGAGCAGCACTACCACGAAGAACACGCTCACGGGCACCTGATTTTATATCCCAAATGTACAATACATCAGATGAATCAGATGTTGATGAATGATTCAGAGAGAAACATGCCAAATAACCTCGTGTACTATCCCATACGACTTTTGAAGGTACAAACGGGTGACCAGGAAACATTCTCTCGACCCTTAGAGTGTCGAGTGAGGCTAAGGCGACACACGAGTCATCTCCAACAGATAAAAAGCAATCACTCCATGGACAATCAGTATGGGCCGGGGGTAGGATGAGCTGGCGAACAGGTTGTACATGATGGTGCATCACAGATACTAGATTACTGGAATTAAGATCCCATATACGTATAGTACAATCATTACTTCCTGAGATTAAAAATATGTTGGAGTTAAATCCTGTTGATGTACGAACCATCTGGTGTGCAGCCAGACAGAGGATAGCACCAGTGTGGCCAGAGAGATATTGCTTCTGCGCACATGAATCTACTTCATGTTCCATTTTTTCATAGAACATATTGAACCGTAAAACTTCTATTTCTCCACTATCATATCCATAAACTATTGCATATGGTGAGGAGTCGTTTTCAGAAATAACCATCGAAGAAGTGACCATAGATTCTCGCCTGAAAATACCATTTTGTCCTTCACTTGTATCCACAGACCACTCATCAAAATAACTTCCTTTTCCAACCAATTTGCATTCTTTATGGAAGTTTCCAACATTATTACTCAATTCCCATATTGTAACCAAGGGTTTCCTATGCACTGGTTCTCCAGTCTGTACACAAATTGATTCAATACGGACAAGATTTTGATTTATTAGAACAAAAGAAAATGATAGGTCAACATTATGAAGATGTGAAACAGCAGGGACTGAACTTAGAGTGGCGTATTTGAAAGTTTTTCTTGAATATGATACGCTATACATAATTAAGCAACCTTTGTTGTTCCACACAGCAAATGTTTCTTCAAGCATGTTAAGGGTTTCATCATCATGTCTCATCGTACTACCATAATCATTTCCAAGAAACATGCACCCTGCCACATCATCATCTAGAAGTGAAATCTCTCCGATCTTAGCACTACCATCCACCAGCTTAAATACACAGTGGGTCTCGTAAAGAATGACTAAAACCTGCCCGGAAGCAGCAAATGAAATTGGAACTTCTCCCTCACTTGAATCATTGAGCCAATGTGATGTTTCCAGGTGGCAAGAGTCCTTTTGCGGGTCATCTGAAATATCTTCATTTCGATCGGTATCTTTTAACAGTGATACACATTGAAAATTACCAAATGAGTCAGCAATAAGCACCGACTCCTTCTCCATATCACCAACAGGTGTCACTATAGACATAAACTTGAAAGGCCCAATAGATAAAGTACCACGAAACACAGTTTGCACTATGGTTAAGGTATACGAATCAATTACTACAACTGTACATCTTGAATGTTTATTGGACTGTGTTTCAGCATACTCACTGGAATCATATGACAGATGGTCTAACGAATTAACTGAATCAATAAACCGACACGCAACACACACATATCTTCTATTTTCAGGCAACGATTGAACCATGTATGGACTCCCCACCCAAGCTGGCATTTTCCTTCTCCGGCTGCAATGTCCAGTGTCTCTGCCCCAAACGGACAACACACCATCAGTACACGCACTTATTAGAGAACCACAGTTAAGTGAACCAGAAGTTGTTGCCACATTACTTGAATCACTCGTCTTCTCATCTCCTAAAGTCGACGCAGGGAAACAGATAGCCATGTCAGAAATCGGTGCAGTATGACCACATAAGATAGCAACTGGTCTTATCTCCTGACAATACAAATACTCATCAACATGATTTCCAACTAATAGGAATCAACTGATCAACAACTCATAACAGTGGCCACTGTAAATACCTAACATCAATCAAAACTAACTCAAAAGTAAAAGATCAAAATGTGATTATTTAAAAGTGTGCTTCTCACATTGAAATTGTAGAGTACGCATAGATGGTTACAACAATATGCAAAATCGATATAAATTTCTGAAGAAATACTGCACTGAACAAAACCTAATTGAAATTGATGTTGAAATTTCAACAAGAGCATATGTATAAGTGAAATAATAAAGTGAATTTGGAGTTTGAAGTTACGTGATCGGAGTTAGATGATGATAAGTTCCACCAGAAGATGGTGCCATCGGATCCGCCGGTGTATAAGGTGGAGGGGCGGTGAAGTACGGCGGTGGCGGTGACTTGATGAAGCGGTGGTGAATCAGACCATATACAAGCAACAGATCGACACTTCATCGGAGAATAACTTCTTCAGACCTACACCTGACGGATCACACAGGATGTTGATCGATGGATATCGGAGCACCGGATTTCGCTTCAGTTAATAAAATCCAAAAAGAAATCCGACAAATTAGATTTTACTACTTCAAATTATTAATTAATTATCGGTCGGTAGTACGGTTAACTTATCCGTCCGATAATAATCTCAACTTTTATTTTTAATCTCAACTTTTATTTTTATTATACCGACATCAGTCGCAGGGACATAACTATCAAATTTTTATGTTCGATTCATATTTATTTTTAGGATCAATTTAACGTTTCTTTATTTCGTTCACAATACTTTGTTATATATGAAATCGAGTTCAAATTAAATATAAATATTTGATAATTGTGTTACTATGATTATTGTTAGTAATAAAAATAAAAGTTGAGAGTGTTATTGTCAAATTAATAGTATGGATTGTTATCAGTCAACGAATATAAATTTGGATTATTAAAATCCAATTTGTAAAAAAATACTGATGATGATTATTATTACATGGGTCATAATTTAATATATTTCATCCTCTTTTGTTATTATTATTTTAAAATTTTAACAGTATAATCTTGTTATTACAAGTACTACAAGTATACGTAAAATTATTATCTCTCTGTATTTTCTTAGCAACATGTCATAATTTCATCATTTTATAACTAAAATTATTAGTAGAACTATTTGATGTCCAAATGATCGTTAGCTTAATCTATAGATTTCTCGTGTATCGGTTGGTTAGGTTGGGGCATTAAAACTAAGTTAATGAGTAATTTAATTAACAAAGACAATGTTTAAAAAAATAATTCTCATAATTGTTCTTAACAACTTTTAATTTTTAAAACCAGTTATTAAACATCAAGTAATAATTGATCAAGTAATAATTACCGTTCAGGAAAAAAAAACATCAAGGTAATACTTTCATTATAAAAAATCTCTCAATTTAAAACACAAGCTAGACAAGATGAGTTAAATAGTTGTAGATATGATAAACAAATAATCATATCTTATTTTAGTTTATTAGCTCTCATTTGTAATTATCCTTATTAACTTTTATAAATAGTTGATTAACAATACAACTTTCTGCATTATAGTTTTAAGGTTATATCATTCACCTATTGTAACCCTACATTTCCCTCTCTTTCGTTATTATCACCAAATTCTGGCCGCCAAGCTTATTTTCATATGCTGTTTGAGCTCACATCAATTCTCATGAGCTTCTTCCTAACATTATTGTCAATCTAAGGCATTAACATCACCTATATGTTGTATCAACTTAAAAAGATGTTGCAAGCTAATTGCTCTATGCAATATTCGAAAAAATTCTCATTGATCATAAGAAGAAAAGGCAAACTACAACGCTCCATGGTGCATAGATGTTTACAGCTCCATCGGAAGAGGCGATTGACATGACCGTACGATAAAAATAGTTTTAACAAGTTGTAATGCTGTGTAAACAAGTTGTAGTAGCTTGATCTTGAAATAAACGACACACTATACAACGTTGTCAAATTCAAATACATTTTATTAGTATAGAAGGATTTCAGTTCCTTACACATATAAAGTGTAATGTTGAATACTTAGGTTACTTCCACTTTATAAATAAGATAAGGTGATTGTTTCAACTGTTTGTATATCCATTTATAGATAGTTTCAAACTTTTATAACTAGTTCCGAAATTTGATTATTTGTTGGGTCGCTTTTCTCCCACATGCGAGGCAAGATAACACAACTGTCATAACCACCATATGACTAGTTCCATTCAAGGGTCCTAGATGGTGCATATCTCGAAGTACACCAGTTTACTAGGATTACCACAAATACTATTGTCCTCCATAATAACTTTTACTAAAAAGAAAGGCTTAAAAGGATGCTCAGCCGCTCAGGCGCCAAACACAGAGAGAGGGATGCACTTCAACAGTACAAGAATTAGATGTAACTTGTCATCTTACAATAACAAAAACCTTGGATGCAAGTACAGATATAGCAGGTAACTTGAGCTTCAGTGGTTGTGCATTTGCAGTAATAGCATCCCTAAACCCTGTTCTGCCAAGGATTTGAGTTTAGCAGAAGATACTACAGGGAGCATATGATCTTTTAAAAACCATGGCAGTTTCCTGTGGGAAACAATCATCTCTTTCCACCCTAAAGTTAAAATACAAACGAGTATATGCATCAGATTGTGACATAACAGAGAATTTCAAGAAAATATAAGGATTTTGTAAAGCATACATACACACATTGCACATGGAATAATATGGTATTAAATAAAAAAGATTCCCAGCAAGGCATATAGTGTAACAATGTGAATCCAATGTACTCGTAAATGAATAAATTGTGGTCAAACTTAAAGGACTCTGGTAATTCTCCCGGATCTGACTCTGAAGTCACAAAACGTAAATGCTACATGTTTTAGAGGTGGCGATTTTGATCCGTATATTGGGTTGATGGGTCGATTTGGTTTACTAAGGCTGAAGCAGGTCAAATGGTAAAATGGGTAAAATCTAAAGTAGTTGAAACTTGAAACCAAATAAGATAGGTCAAAAGTCACCCAAAGCATAATCTAAATGCTTAAAACCTTAATTAATCATTTCATCTAAATAATCAGATTGCTGTTGTAATAATATAGTTCTTGTAGTCGATTTAAGGATTAAGTTGCTTATAAAAATCAGTAAACAGAGGAGAGACTTTGGGTCAACCCGGTCAATCCACTTTGACACTAAACAAAAAGTTACCGTTTTGACTTGTTACCAAAACCCACCAAACCAACCCATTTTGCAATCCGTAATTAAAGGTCATATTGATAGTTGTATTTGAGCCACTTACAGCATTACAAAATAAGCCAAAAACTATTTCATGACCCATGATGCATTAATGATTTATATACTCGATCCAATTCCCACTTCTAAGCTCTAAACCAAAATACTCTCCAAGATGGGAAAATCCATCCTATACAAATTCAAACTCCATTACTCAAGCCTCATCCTACAATCTCAGTTGTCCCTATATCCTAGTATAGGAATTCGTCCAAATTACATTCATGCAACTTCAAGCCAGTAGATCGGTCTCCCACAAAAATCTAGTTTCTAAAATCCTGAGTTTCTATAACAGAACAATATAAAAACCAAAAAAGACCATATCATCATAATAATGAAGGACATCGTTGATATGTGAAGATTAATGTACTAAATCACTAGAATCCTTTACCTTGTGAGGTGGAGTTCCAGGTCTCAACATAGTGTTGCCAAAGTCAAACCTTCCTTTCTTTTCAGAAGCCTTGAGAATTTGAAAAGAGCATGTCAACGTATCATCCACGCTCATCATTGCACCAGCATTATCAAACTCACCACAGTAATTTGGTGCAGAAAATATAGTTACAAGCTGGCGGTTTGCAAAAAACTCATATCCATCTTCCACAACCTTAAAAGCACCAAAGAATGAGTAAAGGTCGTTACAGCTACCAACTCTATGTAATCAGAAGAACCAATTTGCAAAATCACAGTATAATATTAATAATCAGCCATGGTGCTCAGAAGCAACTAATGGTGTAACTATGTAAGAATACATACTTGCTAATTAGAATAGCATATAAAAATAAAACACGTACCTGGTGAGCTCGGCAGATAAGATCAAGATCATGTTTTTCAAGAAATTCTGAAACCTTATCAGCCCCAAACGTATACGACACACCCCTGTCATTCTCTCCCCATCCATCCATATCTCGATCAGGGTCGGCCCATAATAAATCACAAATAAGGCCCTGATCTGGGACGTCAACAGGGCGGGCTATATTTCGGATCTGGTCCAAGTTCTTCAAATCAGGGGACAATCCTCCATGCATGCAAAGAATCTTATCATCAATAAGAGCAGAAACTGGCAGGCAGTTGAAACAGTCGGTAAATGTTTTCCAAAGACGGACATTAAACCTTCTTTTACATTCATCATAGAACCCATATATGCGATTGATAGAAGCACATTCATGGTTTCCCCTGAGAAGAAAGAAGTTTTCCTTGTATTTTATTTTGTATGCAAGCAGAAGGCATATTGTTTCTATGCTCTGTTTGCCACGGTCAACATAGTCTCCTAAAAATAAGTAGTTTGCCTCTGGAGGGTACCCACCGTATTCAAACAACCGTAAGAGGTCAGAAAATTGTCCATGGATGTCACCTGAAAATATTATTATATATAAAGCATGACCGTACTGCATGAATACAAATTAACGATGAACAGCAAAGAAGGTCAGAAACACAATCAAGATACCGGAAAAACAAATGTCAAACTGATAAAAATGATTAATATTCTCATGATGGTCATTGGACTAGTAAGAAGTAGCATCACTATCAGCAGCATATAAATATGATAAAAAGAAAATCGGTATAATAGATCTTAATTGGACAGAAAGTCTTGAAAAATGTTGATGAACAATAACTAGTGATCATGATTCATCGTGCGCCTTACCAACAAGAACATGATAAATCTTACTTTAACATCTTCGTCCGACCTGTATGCCACTTTCATACTAAATTTAACTTCTAATCTCATTGTAAGTTAGAAATTCTACTGAAGTTACTACTAATTGTTTTACTATTCTGAAACAAGGACCAGGATTAAGTAATCAGATTGGATTCAAATAACAAAGATAATAATTTCTCCACCAACACTCCTTTTTGTTTGGTGAAATTAGTAACTAAAAGCAAGCAATAGACCACAATAACTAAATCAGCAATACTTGTATCCAAAACACAAACAAATTCAAAAATATCAAACATATACATAACTGCAATTTCATACAAGGACACATCAAAATTCGTGGACAGTAACGCATAGCTATCCTCACGCATAATGCAGATTGGCAATATAATTGCGTTTCTCTAGAGAAAAGCATTGTCACTTCCAGACTGATGCAGATGAATTTCAGTTTCCACTTTAGTAAGTTTCTACATTCTAATGGTTTGAAAAACTCCACATATAGCACAGCGATGTAGGCATTAATCTTATTTACTATATTTCAAGTTAGAACCCAAGTAAACCTTTGATGCCCAAATGTCCACTAATAATGCATTCTTTCTTCCTTAAGACCAAATATCAGGTGAACAGAAAAATCAATGAATCAACAATGACATGTTTAACTTATATCTCTGCATTGATGTGAGCCAAATTGTACATAATCAACATCATATGAGGTAACTTATAATAGCCGTATCATCTGAGATAAACAAACATTCACAACACAAAAGATTTCAAATGTTTCCATGATAATATACAACATGACATTTCAACTATAGAAGTATATAAAAAAGTCACATGTTAGAAATAGCCTAATGGTCCACTAAAAAAGATATGTTCCTCACCATTATTATACTACAGCAAGCACATGAAGATTTCAACCATACAGACAAGTTTTTCATCAATTTCTTAACTCCTACAACTAAATAAGATAACCTGAATACCTGATTCAACACAAGTGGATATAATTCCTAAATCCATGGAAGAAGATCTAGTGAGCAACTACTCTTGCATATCAATGAATTAACAATAACAATTATACAACATATGTATTCTGATGAATTGATTTCGTTACCACATATCTTAATCGGAGCTTCAAGCTCGAGCAAATTAGGCTGACTGAGGAAAACCTCCTTCGCAGCGACACAAAGCTGCCGAATCTCCGCCTCCGTGATCTGCGCCTGCTTCGGCACACGTCCATTCTTATTCTCAGTAAGCTTCCTGATAATCTCATCAAGCATCACCTCCTCCATTCTTCTACAATCTCACACACAATTCACACAAACTCCAAACAGTCACTTTAGGTATCGAAAATCGACTAACTAATTCAATCTTGTTGTCTGTTTTCCGGTATGAATGAAACAATTTGCCTCGGTTTTTGTCACAAATTTCAAAACCCTAGCCCTGTGTCTTCTTACTTGTGCTTATACATATAAGGCATCAATCCATCGATCAGAACATGTGTGCATAAACATCAATCAGCACATGTGTTCATCAGTGAGTGTATCTATGGAGGATTACGGCGGTTTTTTGGTGAAACGAAGGGTAGTGAAGACGATGATTAATATTATTGTTGATAAGTAGAAACCTAATAATAAAAAGCTGAGGTAAAACCCTATCTGTAATCAGTAAACGAGTTGTGAGCCACCACCTATATTTAAACATACTTTCAAAATGAATCTCTTTATTAGGGGAGGTTATACTAAAAAATAAATTTTGCCTAAGAAGGGTAAGAAATGATCTTAACCTTCCATTTCTTAATCAATGTCTAAGATGATAATGTTATAAATAAAAATATGGAAGGGTATTTTGGGTA
>BJCN01153932.1:0-10128 GCA_018326445.1 Flaveria brownii
ATAAAATACAATTTCAGTTGACTTATTTGACGAAAGTCTAATGAAATTGTGATTATATATCTTCAAAAGAAGGATTATAAATTCTCACAACATATGCTTTTTTATGCTTTAACATTCTAGCTTATATAGAAACAATTTATCATTGATGAGAGATGTTCTTTTGCAGATAAACCCTGAAGCACCATTTTCTGGAGCCTTCATAGGGAAATCAAATAGATGGAATTGGGTGTCGAATGTGATAGGCGTTGGGGCCAGTTTTGGGATCTTAACATCTTTATTGGTTGCAATGTTGGGCCAGGCTCGATACATGTGCGTGATCGGGCGGTCCAACATTGTCCCTCAATGGTTTGCAAAGGTCCATCCAAAAACATCAACGCCTGTCAACGCCTCCGCTTTTCTTGGTAAATAAATATTTCATCTTTAAAAAAAGTCAGTTCCATGTTATTTTCTTAGGTACCTGAAAATTGGTCTTAATCGGATTACTTTTATTAATTATTAGCAATAATGAAGTTGTGGATAAACTCATAAGCATATAAAAGTCATTGAAAAGGAAAGCTGATCATTATTGATTTAGGCATATACAATCTTTTTACCCGTAGAACCGTGTTCTATTTTAAAGTGTTGTTTTCTTGTGTGCAAAATATGAGTCTTTTTGCAGAAAATTATTATCTTATTCCTGTATTGGAAGACCAACCTGCAGCATGATGTGGGTCTTGTATAGTTTTTAAATCCCTTAATGGGGTTGTATGATTATATAGAATCTAAGTGGTATAATCAGATTTACGTTGACTTAACTTTAACTTTGACTTTGAATGCTATCATGTTTCTTAGAACGTATTACCAAAAGCAATCAGCTTATTAATGATATTAATTTACTTTACATTTTCAGGAATTTTCACGGCGGCTATTGCCCTTTTCACTGAGCTGGATGTCCTTCTCAACCTTGTCTCAATCGGGACACTATTCGTCTTCTTTATGGTTGCTAATGCTGTCATCTACAGACGTTATGTATCAGTTGAGACCACAAGCCCATGGCCCACATTATCCTTCTTGTTTTGCTTCTCGTGCACTTCGGTCATATTCACCTTACTATGGTGGTTGGTGCCACCTGGCAAGCCTAAGGTCTTCGTGCTCGGGGCCTGCATAATGGTTGTCATTGGATTAGTGGTTGTGTTCAATTATGCAGTCCCTCAAGCACGAAAACCCGAGTTTTGGGGGGTGCCATTGATGCCATGGATACCATGTGTCTCAATCTTTCTGAATATATTCTTGTTGGGAAATCTTGATGGACCTTCTTATGCGCGGTTTGGCTTCTTTTCAGCTCTGGCGGTAGTTGTTTATCTTATTTATAGTGTTCATGCTAGTTTTGATGCTGAGGATCAAGGGATTGGGAATCTTGAAAGTGGGATCAAGGAATCTCTTGAACTTGAGGACCTAACTCTCAAATTGCAAAAGTAAACAACTGTTTTTGGTTGACTTCAATAACTTAAATTTTGTACTTGATGAGGTAAATATATGCATGGTATCCAACAATGGTACCATCAAATTTATCATCTAATGACTTGACATGCTAACATGGCAGAATTAGTTGGATATTATTATCACCATATCGCGATAATGAACAAGTTGGATGTTTATTTTATCATTTTGTCGCGATAATCAGATCTTACTTTTGGTATAATTGGTCGAATGGCCGGTGCGATAATCATATATATTGTAAGGATAGAATAGAGTATAATTGGAATGATGGATTTTGGCAAGTTGCTTGCTTAGTGAATGGTCTGTGGTGGATGTGCATTTTAGTGCTTTAAGTCTGATAATAATACCCTCCTACAACTAACTACTTTCTTTGTTTAGTTTATATTTTATTAATGTAATTATAAAAAATTAAAAATCTTTTTTTGATTGGTGTACACTATAGTTTTAATGGGATATAAATCGTTTGTTTGGTTTATTTATTTTGAAGGATAAATTCATACCTGTGTTTTAGTCGGGACTTAAATTTATGGGGATGATCAAATTCCAATCCAAATCTCTAAAATACACAGAATGATCAATACTGCAAGTTCGTTACATTTGAAGCTAATATCTCCTATGTTGCACATAATGTAATAGCTCGTATGTAACGCACAATTACAATATGTGAATTTCTATACATTTTGATACAGTTAATCTATGGTTGACTGATTCTTACATATACCAAAGTCGGGTACAACCTTGGTCAAGTTAAATATCCGAATGAAGATTATAGTGTTAATTAGATTTTACAGTTATATAATATTATTTTGGAAAGCAAATAAAGAGATTGGAAAAGGTAGGGTTTAAAGAAGAAAGTGCCCCAAAAAGTTGTGATTGAAAAGGGAAAGAGGGGCTAATCAAACGCAAGCTCAATCCATTTGTATGCCTTTAAATGTGTGGATTTATCATCAATCTTGTATTGCGGTGATTAGGTTTTTGTTTGATCTATAAATGGTGTCACTTTCAATGTCAGGTAAAAAAAAGGGTTTCGGAACAACAAATGAAAATCTTTCAAAGTTTTAATGGATTTTGAAGTCAATTTGTATTTGTCAAACGGTCGCTTATCATTGATCAATTATCGTAAGTGCTTCATTATGTAATTTTTTGGTTGAGTCAAGTTCCATCAAGGATCAAGCCCACCCCTTTAGTTATGGTTGATAAAAACTAGCTAGCACTCGTTTCTTCATTATTGTCTACCTGCTTTATCACGTAACCAAACATAACCAATTGTAAGTATAAAGTTACAAGAATTGTATAACAACCTGCATCTATATATTAAACTATGATATGTAAGTGGATTATGTAGTGAAAAACATAATCGACTCTCTTTTGTTGGTAATTTTAGTGTCATTAAAACGATTTTAGTTTAGTTTGATTCACTTAAGATCAAAGTGAAATTACAATAAATACTTTACTTATAGACTCTTTTCTAGAACATTTTTGTAAGTGAGATCAAACGATAGATACTTTACTTATCAAGGCTTAATCAAATAAGGTGCTATTTTACTTTAAGAATAAAAGTAGTATAAGCTAACAAGATGCAATAACTTCTCTAAACTCAAATGTATCACAATTTATATAGCACACAAATATCCTAATATCGACATACACATCTTCTATCACCTTGATAAAGTCTATTGAAGCACACAAATCGAGGAGACGTTGTAGACTAATCATGCCGCTAATGACAAACATCCTAAAAAAATTCACATTTTAAAACTCTTCATCACGTTTTTAGTACCTATCTCTATCTAGGTATATGGTGTTTTCCCTATCTTTTTCTATTACTTTTTTTTACTTCTTGCGTTTACATTCACTCACAAGCATGTATGAACGAATACGAGAATACATAGTGATTCGTTGTATATAAGAAATGTGAAATGAGAAGTTAAATCCTTATTTTGAGGAACAAAGTGAAGAGTGAAATCATATATTTTTCTTAAATTATAGAGGATACTGTCTTAAGATGTGAATTAAAGAACTAAAGTATGTTTAGTCATTTAACTTATTTTTCTGTCGGCCTCAAAGAACATGGATCGGGTTAAAAAAGAGAATGAGGTACACAGTTAAATGGGCTAAATGAATAGTGGCTTTGCGGGCTTAAAATGATTGGTCCAAAAAAAAATCATGTGACAACCCCAAAAAATTAGTGATTATTGAGTTATTGTTGTTACTTGTGGAGTTGTGTGTGGGGGTTGGACCTAGTGTTAAGAGAGTCCCATAATAAAAAAAAGTTGTGGGTTCAAACCTCTCCCGAGGTAAATTGTCGTTCGAATAAAATTGTTGTTACTTTTGCAGAAAGACCAGAGTGTGTGTCGTTGCTACTTGCCGGAACAACCATTATAGGTAGCGATAAACATTCACTTCGATTATCTTATCTTAGACCCTTTAGAACTCCCTATGGTCTGTACGGATTCACCCCCTTGAATCATTAGGTTTAAGGTGTTAGAAATGATCATAGACTGATATAAAGGTGCACTTAACATCTCGTACATTGCAACATTGTTTATATTCATTTTTTACTCGTAAGTAAATTGAACTAAATTAAATGAATCTAAAACAACTAAAACAAGAGATCATGAGTATGCACAGTTCTTTTATAATGAAGGTACCGTTGCATACACCGGAGAATATAGGTATGAGCTCCATGAAATGATTGTGCCCACTTCTATTATTGAAACTTTCTTAAAATTTTAAATTAATTTTAATTGCACATTTTTTCATAAACAAGGATTTTTTAGTATCATTTTAAAAGTTTTTTTAAACGATCAAGTCATAATGGGTTAGACATATATCGGATATATTTATTAGATTTTAGTTTTGTTTTGTTTCATGAGGTTTGATAAAAATAATTATTTTTCTTTAAAACATTAAAAAAATCAATTTAATTTTAAAATTTTATAAGTTGTTTTGATTTCAGTTTAATGTTTATCAGTTGTTTCAATATGAATAAAATATAATGAAACTTGAACTAATATTGAAACAAAACATGAAACTCTTATACTGAAATTGATGTTTTAGGCTTTTATATTGAAATTGATGAAACTTAAGACTAAGCGAGGTTTTGTTGGTCAAAAATTGAGAATATGATTACGACTTTGGCTACCTTTGTTAATAACACCTTCTACTAAACATTGTAATACTAACAATAAAATTAATTAAACGAGGAATAACGTTCTGTTTTATGCTTAACATACCCCTGGCTATATGTTTACTCAGTTCAAAATGGACATATACATGCGTATACAAATGCTTTAAACGTGCAAGCCTTTGTTTATTAAGAATATTGTGTACATTTATTCAACTTGATAAATTTCGGTATAAGATTTAACAATCAAGTACAATTACATAATATTAATTTTGCAAATGGAAAAATAGTTTACTTAGTTGAGTTTGTGGTTTGACCACACTAGTTTGGTGAGATATGCATTTTACTCCTTCTATGAGTTTTAAAGGGGAAGAAAGAGGAGAAGCCCCTTATTATCACAATCGATTCTTTTGTAGAGAGAGTCTGCTTTTCCATACCGCCGTCGTGTTTCCCTTGAGTCGTTGCCGTCTGCACCGCTACCACCATGGTATATATACCGCTGGTCTGTTGGCCGGCGGTCTTGGGTTTGTGTTTGACGCCCTCCAATGGTGGTTTTCGGTTTTAAGAGGCGGCAGTGGCGGTGACGTGTGATACTATTGGTGCAGGTTTAGCGGAAAATGGGTCACAACATTTCTATGCCTTCGTTCTTCCCTAAAGAAACCCTAGCTTTTCCCTGGTGTCAGTGACGGTGGAGTGGAGGTGGTGGCCGCTCCGGCTTGGTCGTCGCTTCCTCTCAGCCGGTCATCCATCCTTTTTGAACCGCATGCAGAAGAGGGTTTTCTTGAGGGGAGGGTTCCCTGTCTAGGGCAGGTCTTTGTCAGTCGCTGTTGGCTGACCTACGCGCTCCCGGACAGATCCGACAAGGTTTTGATGACAGAGATCTTTTGCGGAACCGGAGAAGATTGAGTCTCTTCGGGCCGTCTCCGATTGAGTCTCTTCGGGCCGCCTCTGGTGGTATCTGTCTGCCGGTGATGTTAAGTGTCTATAGAATCGATGATTTTGGGCTCTTACTCACTTGAGACTAACCCTTTGCTTTTCTTATTTTGGGGGTTTTGGTTGTTCGTGATGTTGTTTGATCATTCACGCTGATCGTTGGCTATTTGATTCAAATGTTTGTGCTCAAACTAATATTGAACTGTAGGTGTGATGTTGTTGGGTCGGGTCGGGTCGGGTCGGTGATGATGACTATAACTCATTTGAGACGAATTTATAATACCTGATTTTGGGTTCTCTGAATGGTTGTGTTTTGAGGTTGGATGTGATGAGTTCAAGCTCATGATAATAAATTCGATGACAACATGGTCTTGGCATGTCAGGGTTGGAGGACGGACGGTATATACCTGCAACCCCCTTGCCCCAGACTTGCTGGGTGGAATGAGTCAAGCTAGCCATTGATTTATAATCGCTTTTGAAACTCTGAGCCAAATTTTGCACTAAAGCTTTTGTTTTGTGAGGTTGATAGTCTTTTTTGTAAGTTTGTATGATCCCGTTCGCATTATCGTAGCACTAAGAATGAATACATTCGTGTTTGTTTATGCCTTGGTTTAGTCTGTGTATCGAAACGCGCAACGCGGGTTGCAGTACAACCCTAGTTCTTATAATAGAGATCTTGATTTGAATATCAAAATGTGTATTATTAGATTTAATAAGTGTATCATCAATAGCCTTTGGGTCTAGTGACACCACATGGTCCACATGTGTATTATCTGAGACTAGAGTTAGGGGGTGTTTGATGTGGTCAGCAGTGGAGACTGGGTCAGAGGTCTAAAAAAACTTACTGGGTCAGAGGGTAAAACAAGGGTGGGTCAGAAGGGCTGACTTGGTCAGGACCTATTTTTTGCAAATCAAATACGCTGACTGGTTGACCGAGTCAGCAGTCAGCAGTCAGAGCATCAGTCAGATGTAATCAAACAGCCCCTTAGAGTGATGAAGCTTATCTTAATACCAAAATGAATGTGCGCATTAAAATTTTTACAGAAAACCATCAAATTACTGATTAGGAAGGTATTTAAGGAATGAACTTCTATTGCAAGGATTCTTTTATTAAGACCTTTCGGATAGATAGTCCTATTGAATGAAGGTTGAACACCTACCTGCCTGGAAAGCTAAGAGTTGGTAACAAGCCTGTCAATTAACATCAACCCACCACAACACACAGGATTTGAACCCTTAATCTCAAAGTAAGCTTCATCACTTTAATTTCAAATGACTTTACTTGTAGACCCAAGTCTCACCCTATTGCCAATGACCCTTTGGTTCAGCGACATTCCAGGTTTCTCTCTATGGGGAACACCTAAGTTTGAATCTTGCAAACGATGGATTTTGATTTGTTGCAAGTTAGCGGGTTTTACGAGCTAGTCGATTTTCTCCTAGGATGGTTGGTACTCTCCTCAAACGTCAAACTAACAATGCACGGTTAAAATTCTGTATGAGGAATGGTTTATACATAGACTATGAAGAGACATGTCACTGTGTCCGTTTCCACTACCGTTAATAAAAGAGAAATTCCTCACCTTATTCTTATATTAAATGTATGTATTCAATGCATGCAGTGCAATAAATAGATAGAATTTTAGCAAGACAAGGAGGGCAGAAGAAATGAACATAAATGAAATTAAATGTGAAAATTGCACCTACAGGTTAAAAGTAAAGCTGATATAAGCAGTCTTTGTAAGACACCATGGAGTCATACACGTACCTCTTTACAAATAAATTGCTGGAAAGATAAAACAATAAATTCAAGTTCATAAAAGAAGACATCAGTGATATTTTCTTGAAAGTTTTACATTAAAGATTCGATTATTTGTAATATTGTGTGAAGGAAAATATAACAAATGAAAATAGTGTATAGAAATTCGTTGTATAGTATTTTCTTTTAACAGTGACAATTTACTTAATATGCTCAAGTATGATTCGGCCCTAGTCACAACTTTGAAGTTAAATTTAAAAGGTTACATGTTGTAGTTATGTGATTCTCATGTTGTAAAATTAGAACACTAACTTTGGTTAAAGGATTTGATGGAATTATGGAAATATACTTTGTGGAAGGTTAGATTTAAATATCCCTAACGACAAACTCACTTGAAGTTAAAGTGATTAAGCTCCCCCTGTTAACGATTTGAGCCTCGCCTACAATGAAAATTAATATTTTACTATTTTCAATGGAATTTGAACCCAAATAAACCTATAAGGGAATTTCACTTTCTAAGAAATGATGAAGTTAAAGTGATTAAACTCCCCGTATAAGAGAATTTCACTTGGTTAGAAATAATAAAAATTCACCGAATTTGAACCCAAATAAACCTCGATGGTTGTTGCTTATCACTACTCCTATGATGTTATATATTAATCATCGCAACTGACTATTTAAACGATTATAAATATTTGGTTATTGGTTATATGCAAATCGTATCCTTCGTGATTATTTTCATTAAAACCATCCCCTTTCGGAAAACAATATTCATAAATAATTGGTTATAAGTTATCCCCTTTTGAGAAAATAAAATTATAAAGCCCAAAATTTCATGGCATTTGATAAAAAAGTTTTTGGCTCGACGTTCATAATTTCTTTTTCTTAGAGCTTAACCCTCATATTAAAACTTTGATTGATTGACAAAGTTTTCTTTTTAGAGCTTACTTAAAAAAACAAGTTTGTAGAAAAACAAGCTGCTTTAACTAGCTTTTAGAAAAGATGTTTGACTTTTGATTAACAAAATTATTTATATATCTACCTTTTCTAAATATTGTTCTTTTCCATTTTTGGTAAATATACTTGGGTGTAGTTTTAAAAGATTCAACCGAGTTAAATGAGTTATGTTCGTGTTGCATGATTTCAATTACGTTCGGATTAAGTTGATGTATTTAATTGTAATCAATATATGAGTGATGTTCGGGTTTAACCTAGGCATGATTGACACTTTGGATAACTATATTAACCCTTTTATATTATTTGCAATATTTCTAATACTTTAACTAACTTAAAGTAACTTACCAATTCATTTATAGGTATATATTTGCAATTATATCAGACACATAAAAAAGAGATAAAAAACATAGTAATCTTTATACATTGAAGTTATTTCTAAATCCAAGGTAAAGTAAGGTTTTTTTTAACGATTCTAATTTAATCATCTCTACTACAATTTAAATTTCTGATTATGAACAATTACTAACTTGATGTTACTAACTTATCAACTACTAATCTTCCGTTAAAAAGTATATATATATATATATATATATATATATATATATATATATATATATATATATATATATATATAATGCAATAAACAAACATATAAGTTCCCGGCCATACCAACAATATTAAATACACATAAGAAAGTCCCTACAACCCCCTTTCCATTCCACCTCTCTCTCTATTTCTCTATCTGTGATCACCATTAATGCCACACCAAAGCTACAACACATACAACTGATCAACAACAACAACAACAACAACACCACACACTTCAATTCAAACACTCCAATTGACCAAATCAACAACAACATGAATCTCATCTCTTCACTGTTCATACTTCACAAACACAAACACTTATGTCTATGCAACACCAACCCCAAAACGCCATCGTTTCGAGCCACCACCATAGAAGACAACGATGATCCGATGCTTATGAACCCTAACAAGGACCCATTGGTCGAACCAGAGGTTGATCAGATCACTACACTTGGCTCATGCTTCACGAACTCATCGGAATATTCTCCCAGCATCTCAACGGAATCAGACTCCTCCGCCGTGGAGACCATCGTCCGCGGGGCGGCGTCGGAACAACGGTTGTTTTACGAACCTGATTCGACTAGTTCGATAGTTGATATTCAAGGCGGTTCGTCGGATATCGGTGGTGGTGGTGGTGGTTTGGTGTATGAAGAGAGTGTGGCGGTGGTGGTGGAGACTGAGGATCCTTATGGTGATTTCAAGAGATCGATGGAGGAGATGATGCAGATTCATGCGTTGAACGATTGGGATTGTTTGGTGGAGTTGTTGAGATGGTATTTGAGGATGAATGAGGAGGATAACCATGAGTTTATTGTTGGAGCTTTCATTGATTTGCTAGCGGAGGTCTCCGGTGGCGGTGACGGTGGTGATGGTGGCGGTGACGGTGGTGTTTTGTGTGTTGATCATCAGTCTACAACATCTTTAACTTCAGCTGCTTCCAGTTTTTCTTCTCCCATTTCATCTCCTAATGGTAATTGAATTAATGGTTTAATTATAATGTATATTATGTTTGATATTAGTCTCTAACTAATTATATCTGATATCATGCATGTGTAGTTTAATTATGTAATTTGTTACGGTTCTCTGTTTAAAATTAGTTCTGTACGTATTTATTAGAAATGGGAACGAATTCATTAATTTCAATGGGTTTACGCGTATTGATGAACAAGAGACAAGGATAGAACGTGAAGTCGTGTAATACTAAATTAAGATTATCCAAATTTGGGTTGAAAGTTGGGGGAGTAATTAGAAGTATAGAAATGATGCCAAAATAAAAATGGCAAAAAGA
>BJCN01153942.1:0-19518 GCA_018326445.1 Flaveria brownii
CGAAACATGCTTAGACGTGCATTGTAATAAAATATATTTCTTTGGCAAAGTTTCTCTCTCTTGTTTATGATTTACATGAAAAATCTTTTATGTTCTTGCTAATTCTCGTGCTAAATCCACTGCGAATACAATCTAATTGATCAAACTAGAGGCTGAGATCCTGTCACATACCTTGAATGTCAGCTAGAAACACTAATCTAGACAATAAGATCAATGTAGAGTCAAAAGGTAGATCGCCTTTTGACTAGTGACTATGACATGCCATAACTCACATTCTTCTCTAATACACAAAGGATAAAAGTATATAGTTGGAAAGTTACAGACTCGACACCTTAATCTACAGTTGATAAAAGCATGGACTTTTCACCAACTCATGCTAGTTGGTGATTTTTCAGAGATGGCAGCAGAAATCTGTTTCATCTTTTGTCAAAAGCATGTCAAGGAAGACATGCCTTTTTTGTCTTCGGAAAAATCAGTCTTTAGATTTGAAAAACCTTTATCTTTGAAGCTTCGGAAGACTTCATCTTTTGATTTGGAAGAATTGGTCTTTTGGCTTCGAAAGATATGATACTCAACATAATTTACTGAGTTATATCAAATCTTCTGAAGTACTTTCCTAGTTTTCACATGTGCATGCTGAGAGTTCTTTGGTTGCTCTTTGGTTGCATTGACCTCTAAGTATATTTCTTACAAACTCTCCCTAGACCGATACTACCAAAATTGAAGAGACCTTTGATTCTTGATGTTCATCTGTTGACAGTCATCATCAGAATCAAGACCATTCCCTTCATCATCAGTTAGTTAGGATTCCTCATACTCTTAAATTATCTCTTCATGTCATAGAGATCATGTAGAAGGAGATCAAGAATGTTTTACCAGAAATACATGTCTTGACCTCCTTGATTTCTAGTGACATACCATATATCTGGGTTAGTATCAGACACCCAAGACAAGATGATTCTCTCAGCAGTAAGAGGCTTTACTTTGAGTGGACTTTGTTGAGCATCCTTTTCTTAAGCACCCTTAGGATGTTATGGCCCATCCTGAGGTGCAGAGGTGGATGCCTTGGACTTCTTCTTTTTAATCGTGTCCCTTCTTATAGCCATCTATTTCTTCTTTCTGTACTTTAACTGAGAAGGTTGGCCTATAGTACCAGTTTCTTCTTGTTTATCCTTCTCAGTTGTGTTATTTCCTTTAAAGGTTAAGAAGGGGAAGGATCAGGACTCTGCTGTGGATCAAAAGATGAAGCTGGCTGTGATGCAGCACTAGGTCCAGGTTGTGTTGTCTCTTGGGGTTCAACCTTGACCTCAGCTTTAGGTGTAGCCTCACTTGATAGAGAATGCAAGTCAACTAGCTCACCCTTTTTGATTTTCCACTTGATCACTCTAATGTGGTCATCCATGGTGGATAGAGACATTGGACCAAGTCTCCTTTCGGAGAATCTATACAACTTCAAGAAGCTCATCATCTTTTTTCTATCAACAGACTTCCTTAGATTTTCTCTGATCATGGCTCTTAACTTTGTAGCCTCTCTCCTCATCTTCATCTTAGCAGCTTTTTGCTTCTTTTGTACTTATTGCTCAAGCCGCTTGAGGTATTTAAACTCAATGTACTCATATGATATGGGAAAAAGGGCTGCCGCCTGATAGAGGCTTGTGCCACTCAGGTAGGTTATCATGTTTGGTCTGTCTTGTTCCCTACCTACATGAGTTTGTTGCTCAGTAGTTGCAGCCTCTGCCTTAAGGCTTTCCTGAAATGGGGAGAGAGTAGGAGCTTTGTAGAGTCTCTTTCTTCTCCTTTCTTCTTTGATTTTGAGGAGCAGTTCTGCATCCTCAACCTCCTTTCTCTTCTTTGACAACTCATTGTCAGCTAGTTCATTTACTTCTTCTAAGCGAAGAGAGATGAGTTCATCAATGTTGTAGTTCCAGAGCTCTCCTTTTAACACCATACCTATATCCCACTATTGGATTTACAACAAGGTGAGAAGGAGTAGGCATTTCCCTTAGTATACCCTCCTCAAACAAGTTTTGAATGAGTGAGTTCACATCAATATGGACCTGAAGAGGTTGTGGAGTATGGACAACTACAAGTGAGGGTGGTGAGTCCTCTATGACCATACTCTGAAAAGAACTCCTAGGTTCTATGATTGTAGGTAGGACTTTCTCCCCCTTTTTGGTAGCATCACCCTCTTACATAGGGGAGTTAAGGGTTAGGTCCACCACATCCACAGGTTCTTGTGGACCTGGTTGAGTTCTCTTGATAGGTCTCCCAGCTAACTTGCTTTTAAGATCGGTAATCTCAAGTTGCTAGTTATTAACCCTTCTTTTTAAGGTATCCATCTAAGATTCCAGGTGACTAATTTTTGAAACTAAATAGGTGCATGTTTTTGATAGTTTTTGCACCTTTAGTTGCAGACTCCCCTCATCTTCATCAGAAGAATCATGGGGGGATGAGAGAATAGGACCAAAGTCTTCTTCCTCATCACCAACATAGAGTTCTTGGCTGCTGGATTTCCCCTGTACTATGACAGCTTCCGGAGAAGTATCAATGGGTTGGGTTGTCATGGTTGAGGTCTTAATGATATAATCACTTTTAGAAGTAAGAGCCTCTTCCATATGGACTTTCTAAATAGATTCAGGGAAGTCCACCTCAGTTTGGGTTGAATGATTTGGGCTAGATATAGGTGATTCAGTAGCACCCATCTCTCCTTGATAAAAGGCAGAGAAGAGATACTCATGGTACTCACTAAATCCTATATCTCTATTATCATAGAATTCAAGGTTGAAAATTGGTTGGTTGAGATCTAAAGTCTAGGGATGATAAGTTTCTCTTGAAGGTTGATCACTAGAGTTTAAGACTCAGAGTGAAGGAGTAAGGTTGGGGTAATGAGCTCATCAGGCTGAGCATGAGTAACCTTAGCACTGATTAAAGAAATGATAGGAGTGGTTTGCTTCTCAGGAGAAGTGGGAGCTCTAATGTCCACTTCTTACTGCATAGGTGAGTGTAGAGGGCCTTCACATCCTGAGTAGTTTGTGTAGGGGTTCGTTTGGATCTTCTTGAGTAGGTGAGGCTGATTTATGGCTGTGTGGGTGGTGGAGATGTAGAAGGTGTGGGTTCAATATTGATTTGTGTTGCTAAGTTGTCACCTTGAGAAATAAGCTTTAACATTTTTGGGACAAGGGCTATGGACTTTCTCATTGCCTTAAAGATATCAGACTTCATCTGTCCCAATTTAAGAGTGTTACATGTTCCCCTTAACTGTGAACTAGTTAAGAATATGTTAAACATATCTAGGGAACATGTAATACTCTAAGGAGTCCAAGTTAGCAAGCAAGTTTGTATAAGCAAATTGAGAGTACCTAAAATTAACCTTTTAAACCATTCCATAGACTATGGAGGATAGGTCCTCAGGAATTTGATCTAAACCTCCATGTTTGTTGGACAGTAAATGGATGACCACATGGTAGAGGTACTTCCATTGAGAGGAAAACTTACCCTTTTTGAAGGTTCTTACTGAGTAGTCACCTTCATAGCCCATCTGTCGGAATGAGTTGTTACCAGTAGATTTAGGAAATGACAACTCGCCTTCTTCATCATCCAGCCTTAGATGAGAGTTGATAGTGACTGGAGTGATTAAAATTATCTTCCCCTGCACCATGGCAGACACTGCCTTCTCACCGTCCAAAATGACATCTTGACAGGTCCTCCAGAACTCGAGGAGTTGATCTTCATAAAAAGGAGGGCCTATTATGAGGGTGGTGAGGTAGTTTGAAAGAGCTAAGAAATAGCAGACATCTAAGAAACTTAGATCTTTCACAGATAATAACAGAGCAACTTGGTTATGTTGCCTGTCTAACTGCATGGAAAAATAGGGTTGGTTTTAGGGATCAGGGTTGGCCATTTTTAGTAGCTTAAAAGTGAAGAATGGTAAGAACAAAGGCGGTTTGTGGGTGAATTTAGGTTAGAAGTTTTGCAGATGAAGGAGAAGTTGAAAGAGGAGGATTCGTTAAAGATACATTTATATGGATTGGATTTGAGACAAAGTTAATGCAAAAGGATAAAATTTGAAACCCGGATGTTGGTCACACCTCTGAAAAAGCACCTAAAAAAGGTAGTTTTTTGGAAGTCTAAAATCTTTTGAATGTAATCTATCTTCGGAAGTATTGATAAAACCTTCCAAAGCCAAATTGACTTAGGAAGATATTCTTTAGCTTGATAAAATTTGTTTCAAAAGAAAAATACTTAGAGTATTTTTACTTCTGAGATATATTTGATTTCGAAAGATATTAAACCTCAGAAGATTTATTCAAAGGATGAATAATGCTTCTGAGACTTAATTGCTTTCGGAAGAAAATTGTCCTTCAAAACATATAAGTATGTAGAAGCATATTTAAGCTTCCGAAGATATATTAGAATTTCTTTTGAATGTAAATGTCTTAGAAGTAGTTATTAGATTTGAAGACATAATGTTCTTTCGAATACAACTTTATGTCTTCCAAGAGAAAAATATATCTTAAATTTCACAATCTTAAGCAATATCATTTTGTAATGTTTTATTAGTATTATTGAATGAAATTGGTATTTAATATTATTTCAATGCATTTACTACCATGTGCTATAAGAAATCAATTCACATTCGTCCATCCTGATGATTCCCCCATCGGTTGGGTTATGACATGTAGCTAGGTCATCAATTCTTTCATCTCTGATGGAGCCAAACGATATGGTGCTTTGGCTATATGATGAGCTCCTCACACAAGGTCTTATGCCAAGCCCTTTGGTTATAAAAATTAATCTCAAAAATTACAGGGTAGGAAAAGAAGAAGATGGTAATTCGGGTCGACAATAAATCAGCTATGACACTCATGAAAAATCCAATATATCACGAGAAAAGCAAAGACATACACACCTGCTATCATTTCATAAGAGAATGTGTCGAAAATGAGCAAATTATGATCGAGTATGTAGCAGGTGAAGAACAAATAGCCGACGTGCTAACAAAAGCAATTGAAAGAATCAAGTTTCATCACATTCAAGAATTACAAGGCATTGAAGACCTCCCTAAAATGGCTTCGAAATTAGGTAGTGTGTTGGCGGTAATTTTGTATTACCCAAAGTCACAAGTCGATGATCATTGGGGACCAATGTTACAAGTAGGTAAACTTGGAAGGTCTAATATAAAAAGTTGGTTAATTAGATTTATATGTTTCCTAGTTTCATTATAATTACGATTAGGATAAACATTGTGATTAGGACAAAGCTTGACTACCAAGTTTGGGATAGTCTATATAAACCAAGAAGGGTTTATTATTTTGTATTGAGCTTTAAGTTATTTTCAAAATACAAAGTTGTGAGAGTTATCAATAATCATATGTGTTTTAGTTCTGTTTTGATATCGATTAACTTAATAAAAAACTATATTTCCCTATATATGAAAAAACAAAATTGATCAACAATGCGTTTTCATTTGTTAAGAGTTTCACCACGAAAACTTTCAGTGTTTGCATATTATCCCCCTTCCCCAAATTTGTTTATAAAGGTAGAAAAAGAGGTGTTCACCTATTTAATCCTCCTTTCTAATTCTAAAGAGAGAGGGTTCATTGATGTTGTTCTTGGTTTTTGATGGCTACACGGAGATATGGGTTCTCGAAACATTTAAAAACCCACTCTTTGTTATGCTGCTGTACACATTGACTTTAAGGGTAAAGAAATTGCCTTAGATCTGTACTACATTCAAATGGTTTTTCTATAAGGCTTTGTTGGTGGGTAATATGATCATGTTTATGTTAGTGATGTGAGGATGTGCTTATCTGACTCTTCGTTTTGGTTTATCTACAACTGTGTTGAGACAAAAAGAGGCGTCGGTTGTCTTGGATTGGCAACCGTTTTGGGTCTGCAGCCTCAACCCGAAATTAATTCTGATCACCTTCTAACCGTTACGTTTTGTGGCTATGGTGATCTAAACATAATGTTATGGACATGTGCGTTTGTTGGGGCCCGTTTTACCCCGCTTTTAAGACGCGCAACTCGAGTCAGAGTACAAATGCTAGTTTCATGTATGATGAAAACCCTATATTATTTGCTTTAAAAACTAGTAATTTTACTAATGGATGATCATAACTATATATCAAACAATCAATCAAACATGAACCGGTCATTAGACATCATAACAAAAAGGTAGTTAGTTATATACATCAAAGTGTTTTAATGTTTTTTCTTAATTGATTAACAAAAGAAATCAAGTATGAATAGAAAAAAAAAACGAATGATGAAATGAATTAACATATATAAGTTTATATACTAAGTTTTAACGAATTTATATCACATCAGATAATTGGCATGATCAAGGATTATTATGTCGTATCAAATAATTTTAAAAAACAAAAAAACATACACATGAAGAAAAAATGTCTTGTCAAATAATAAAAAACACAAGTATTGAGAAAACACACATCATGTCAAATAAATTAAAAATATATAAAAAACACATCAATAAAAAATACATCGTGTCGAAAAATCCAGAAAAAAAAAACATGTCTAAAAAATTCAATGTATCAAATAATAATAAAAAAAACCCTAAATTCAACGACAAGTACATGACAAATGTCTGAGGTCTGTACACGTCGTCACGGCCCGTGTATAAACTTACGACCATGAAAACGAGAGAAGATATTACAAGTTTGATGGTCTGACTTAAAAAAGAATACGATACCCTATTGTACAATTTGACCTGTATTCGTAGTTTCCAAATAACGCATATGGACGTATATATAAACAGGCGCCACAAATAAAAAAAGGCTAAATGTGGGGCCTCTGTTGGTCGTTACAAATAGATTATTATACGAAACAAAGAAAACGTTGATAAAAACTGCAGCCTTTTCCTCGTATGAGCTGTGAATGGCACATCAACTTTGACCCTTTCGATTCTTCCCCATTTCCGACACCTTTCTTCGCGATCATCCTCCTCTTTGTTCTAGGGTTCGTCTTTACCCCAAACCCACTTGGGATTTTCATAAAGATTTCATTTTTATTCGGTAATCATATCTATTCTTCAATCAACATTCTAACATCTGTTTAATTATTGTGGGTTTTTAATCTTTTGTCCATAGTTTAATTGGTGTTTGAAGTAGTTGACCCACGAACCCATGATGTGCAAATCACCATGGGTTTCAAGATTTTAAAATAAAGTTGCTACAAAGGTTTGAATTTGTGGCGATTACTGCAATATGAGTGTTTCTTGTGTGTCTTTTTGTATGATTACTGTGATTTGCTTTTGTGGGCTTTTGTGGGTTCATCAGTTTTTTTATTTTTTTTTTCTTTTGAATGTATCTTGATGATGATTAGAAGGTGATTACTAGCAATCATTAGTCAAGAACTTGATCTTTATGCATTGATTGCAAAGAGTTTATGTGAACTGTTTCTGTTAATTATTTGAGTTAAACCACAAAGGGTAAATGTATGGATTGTGCAGTTGTAGTGGGCTAGTGGCTTTAAATATGATGTTTGATTTCACATAACTAGTTTGATAATTGACACCCTATGTCTTTTGCTAATGATCTAGGTGTGCTAAGATTTGTGGAGCCTTTGTTTGCACTCATTAGAGAGATGGGAGCGCGATCTTCAAAGAGTTCAATCAGTAGAAAGGGGTCATCATCATATACCAATGCATATGGATCTCGTGACTTGAATCAATCAAATTTGCAAGGAGATTTGACTGGTTCAAGAGTGGACACCAATAATGCTAGTTTTGAAAGAAAGCAAACAAAAGAAGAGGTTTTTAGTCCTAAAAAGAATGTGTATGGATTTAGTAGCAAAGAGGATGAGTTTTATGATGGGATACCTCGCATCCCTGCAACTTTGACCGAGAAATCAAGATCTAGAAGCTTCAAGGTAGGTGGATCTTTTACACTGGCTAAATCTTGAACATTTATGTTTCTAGTTCATACTTGGTTTTAAAAAGCACGTGGCAATCAAATGCTTTTGATCCCAAAAGCTGATGCTTGATGCGCACACATCATGTATGCAAGGTGTTCGTTATTTAAAGAAATGCCACAAATTATTTACGAATATTTTTTAAATTGTTAACTTTTAAACAATAAAATACTACTTAGATTTGTTTAATAGTGGTCATATTGTTCAAATACTCAAACAATTGCTCAACAAATGGTTAGATTTTTAATTGCTGGTTAAATTTGTGCAATAAGATTTGAAAAACTTATACCCATTGGAATTGATGGTCTAATTTGTTCATATATTGGTCAACTGCATGATGTGTCGTCTCAGAATCACGCTGAAGTCCATCACACATGCATGGAATTGCATCTCATCAACTGCAGCGATGCGATCTCATTATCGCATCACACGCGCATGAAATCGCATCACATCAAGTGCAATGATGCAACTCATTATCTCATCATCGCATTATGCCTCACATTTATATGCTAGTTAAAAATCTCTTAGTTTTAACGTTTTAGATATTGAGGTGTTACCGCCATTACTAGAGGTGGGATTTTCAAACCATTACTTATGCTTTATCAATATGATTTGTGTTTAATATCAAACGGTTCAAATAAGGAAACTAACTAAAAGGGGAACTCGTCAAACAGATTGAAAGTCACTCAAATTAAAGTTTTAATGCATACAACCTCCAAGATCGTTTCATTCAAGCATCTAGATTATTGTTTCTAAAAAGTTAAAAGGAAAGTGTTTACGGGTCAATCCAACCCAATCCGTTTTGACGAAAACTAAAATCTCTACTTTTGACCCGTTACCCAACCTGTCCAGCCTGCCTATATTGCCATATCTAACCATTACTTTATGCTTAATGCTTTCAGGTGAGCGCACTCAAAGCTGGTAGCATAGGAATAGAAAAGGCAGTGGATGTATTAGACACTCTTGGAAGTAGTGTGAAAAGTTTAAATTCGGGTAGTCCTTTTGTCACAGGACCCACAACAAAAGGCAATGAACTATGCATATTGTCATTTGAGGTTGCCAATACTATCATGAAGGGTTCTAGCCTTATGAATTTTCTCTCAAATAGAAATCTAAAACAATTAAAAGAAGTAGTTTTTCTTTCTGAAGGCGTGCAAAATTTAGTATCTAAAGACATGGATGAACTTTTAAGAATCGTTGCGGCAGATAAGAGGTTCATATATTATTCGTTTTGTTCATGAACCATTTGTTTTGGTATTAGTTTAGCTGATGGAATATGTGGTTAATCAGGGCAGAGCTGAAAATATTTACTGGAGAAGTGGTTCGGTTTGGAAATAAATGTAAAGATCCTCAGTGGCACAATCTGGATGTTTATTTTGAGAAGTAACTTGGGAACTTATATATTGTTATGATATATCTTGTTATTAGAGGTGGCAGTTCCAAATTTCCAGTTCATTTATTTATGAACGGGTCGATTTTAGTCGTGGTTTATTCAAACAGGCCTGTCAAAATTTTTAGCTAAAAGAGGGAATGGTTTGAGCAGAGGTTGAAAGCCACCTAATTTTTTTATAGCACATATCCTCTTCTCGTTTTATTCAAAGATTTAGATTTTATTGTGATAATATCATTTTGTTAATAATATTTAAAACAATAATTATTTTTTAAAAATGAAAAAAAAGGTGTTTGCAGGCAATCTAAAGAACCATACTAAATACGACACGTTTCAACCTAAACTCATTTTGACCCGTTACCGAAACTACCCATCTTGCCACCTCTACATGTGAATGGTCACATAATTTTCACTCAGTTTTTGTATATACGTCGCTTTTCAGACAGTGCAGGGGACTTACCCGTCCTAAGCAATTGAAGGCAGATCCAGAAGTAACAATGGAGCAGTTGCTAAACTTGGTTCAATATACAGCCGTAAGAATCCCAACTTATAATATCTTTTGTTTATTTGGAAGCTAAAAGATTTGGACACCAAGATTGAAAATCAAATACATATAATCACATTTAATAAAATAAGGATTTGTAATAATCTGATAATTAGATGTGTGTTTGTCAACTTCTAGAGTTAGATAGTGTTAGATATTACACATAGATACCTTCTAGACTATGATAATTACAGTTAATACATAACTAGTCTTATATAGATGATAAGTTTCATAACACAAATCAAAACATCTCTTTTGTGGGAGCTAATTATTTTAATGATCTAGTCTTAAAATTGATGAATATTACATTTTGGGAACCTACATGATAAGTTTACGCAGGGCCGGCTCAACGTATTTTGGGGCCCCAATCGAACTAAAAAAATGAGGCCCTTTTGAAAATTGCAATCTTAACAAAAACAATCTAATTAAATTTCTTTAAACAAAAGCAATAAATCAAAGAAAATTTTGAATACCAACTTAAGTCCTTGATGGTTGATTTCTTTTAACAAAAAAGGGCTATACGAAGTCGATCAAATCAATCGGAGAAACAGGAACTTAGGGATGGTTGTTTGCTTTGTGAATTGTGTATCCGTATTTCTTCAATAATCTATCAGATCATCAAAAATTTCATTAGTATTCAACTATCAAGTATTATTCCTGAGTTAAAATTTCATTGAGCCATATAATACCAAAACCCAATATAATATTTTTTTGTATAAACGGGGGCCCTTATTTTTGAGGGGCCCCAAGCTCATTGCATCACAACTTACACTATAGAGTCGGCCCTGAGTTTACGCAATGAATTTGACTACCAACGGCTCCAGATTCTCAAGTTGGAATGAATATAGAGGTATTATGGTTGCTTCTAGAATCTTGTTACACCCCAAATAACAATCCACTTTGTTTATAGTCCGTTGTTCTTTTCTTTATGTTCATCTATTTTATTCTAGCCAAATAGATCATCATGTATTCTATATAAAATGGCTTTCTCTGAATAACTAGCAGAAAGTCTCAACTTACTACTTTACATGGTATTTGAGCTAATCTATCACCTTTTGGGCTGCAGGATTTGTACAGAGAATTATGTGTATTGGACAAACTGGAGCAAGATGACCAACAAAAGAACCAAGGAGGGCCTAATTCAACTCCTGTTCCAAAAGGTCAAACCATAATTCAATTATCGAAATATCTATTCGGAAAACACATCACAGGGTAGCTCCAAAGCTCGCAATGTTTGATTTTACGTATACATTTTAAATTTTAGTAAAAAATTGTTTATCTATTAATCAAATGTCTAAAATTTCCATAATAAAGACAAGTCAAAGAAATTTTGCTGATACTAGTAAAGGGAAAGAAATTATCAAATTTAAAAACTTATATGACAGTCAGATAAGCCTATCGTGCTTTTTGCAGGTCGTGAGCTGTATCTTAAGCAAGAACTGAAAGGCCAAATGAAGCAAGTAAAACTTTTAAAGAAAAAGTCACTCTGGTCTAGGAGTATGGAAGATGTAAACCCGTTTGACCCCTTACCAACTTGACCATCTAGCAACTTCTAATTTCTATCATTAAATTCTACTTTAAATTAATTGACAATTCTGATAATTGATGGATCAAGCTTATTACCTGATGCAGATTATGGAAAAGCTTGTCGATACTGTCATCTTTTTAAACCGACGGATGAAAAACGCCTTTGAATCTGCATGTATGTCCTCATGTTGTTTGTAGGTTTGACTTATATATATAGTAACCCCTCTATCTGGTAAAAATTACAAAATTGTCCAAAACTTTACTAACAACTAAACCTATTCCCTAAAGGATCATCCATATTTTAATATTTATTAATGCTAATTATTTTGGCACCCATGATTTCAGTAATTTTGACAATAACTAAGGGTGTTCTAGATAAAAAAACAAACTTTTTTATTGAACTATGATCATCCATAATTCCATATATGTAATGCTCATACTCATGGTATCTAGTTTTTGATGATGACATGATAATGCAGCATCGAGTGGTTGCCCAAACATGCAGCATAGGCTTGGGCCTGCTGGTCTTGCATTGCATTATGCCAATATTGTCCTTCAAATCGACTCAATCGTGAGTAAACCCTTTTATTTTTTTCCTTGAAGTTTGGATATCGGTTCTACATGTTCACAATGTAATAGCATACAAAATCTTGCTTAAATTTCAGCTTTTGGTGTCTTTCGGGTTCGTTTTATTCACATGGTTGTCTTATTTTTTCAGGTTTCTCGAAGCAGCCCAATGACTTCCATAGCAAGAAGCACCTTATACCAGAGCCTTCCACCCGATATAGAATTATCTTATCGGTCCAGACTAGCTTCATTTTGTGTAGACAAAAAGGTATGCTAATTGTTCACCTCGTCTCCAGCCAAACAATTTTAACTAGATGTGGCAATTTCACCCATTTGCACAAATGGGTCAGTTTATTTATGATTTAACTCAAACTGGCCATATTTAAAATATAACTAGAAAGAGAACAAGTGAAATTGGTCTAGCAGCTTAACAAATCAAAGTTGATCATAGTATATTTTGAGGCATACAAGCTCCAAAATTGCATTGGTTATTTACAAAAACTTCAACTTTACCAATTATATTCTAGAAATATAATATAATTTGTTTTTGCAGCTTGATGTTCCAGCTATTAAAGCCGAAATGGAAAAAATACTATGTTGGTTTTCTCCAGTAGCCATAAACACAGCAAAGTAAGCAGACGACAACCAAATTTTACCTTTGGCCCATTTCAGCTGACAAACTTTTTCACATTTCTTGTTTTGTATCCTGTTCCTTCAACAGGGCTCATCATGGTTTCGGTTGGGTTGGTGAGTGGGCAGACACCGGGTGAGTCGCTTATTCGTTCTGACATACTGTTTACCACTGGAAACTATTATGGGTGACAAAAGTGATGGTTGGGTTATGGGTCAACACGGGTTGAGACAAAATAGCAAATTTGATGCTTTTATATACTTACTTTTATAACTAGTTAATGTGCAATGGACGGGACATCTTGGTGGTAAGATGCCTCCCTTCTATTCAATAAGTCAAGGGTTAAATGTACAGGTGTTAATAAGAGTAAATCAGGAGCTGCTATAAAAATAAATAAATAAAAGTAAGAAAAAAGGTTACCTTGCAATCATGATTGACGGGTTTGATTGCATGTCAACATGGGTTGAGTCAAACTAACAAATTCTGATACTTTTCTATTCTTTCTTCATAACTAGTTAATGTACAATAGCAATCTAAACCCAGTTGAGTCGTTAAAGATAAAACATAACCCAAATTTTTCAATGTATAATATATATAAATGGGTCAAAAGCAACACGCATTGAAAAACGAATCTGGTTTGTGAATTTTGCAGTTCAGGAGGAGGGAGGAAGCCAAATGGGCTGAATGACATAAACCGGATTGAAACATTTAACCATGCAGACAAAGGATCAACAGAAGCTTATATCGTTGAACTATTGTTATGGCTCAACCATTTGACAAATCAATTGAAGATTGATGCAGATGTTGAGAAAATGGGGTCAAACCCTGACTCCCCAAAATTCGCAAATCAGCAACCGTCACAGACCGCTTCTGCCACTTCGACTGTTCGAAGTGAAGAAGACGATGATTTGGAGCACGAGGACGATGGTATTGTGGATCATATAGAAGGAAATGATGAAACTACAAGCGATCTTCCGGTTGTTGACTTTGACTCCGGGCATGGGACTGAAAAAGCCACTGCTGGTGGCATCCATGGTGTATTGGTGTGAAATAGAACATGTGTGTTGACCAGAGCATTTAGAATGTGTATAGTCAAAACATTTTTTATTTTTAAGGTATAAAAATAAAAAGACCTAAAAAGTATTTGTATTGGTTGTACGTTTTACCCTCGGTGTAAACCAAGGGTATTTTGGTTTGTACGTACAAATAAACACTAAAGGGATGTATATATGTTGCTTACGGTTTTATTTGACATGTTTTGATGAAAATTTGAATCAAACTGCTAACTACAATTACCAAATCATGCTAACTGAGAAAGATTATTAATTAATTGCTTTAAATAAATACCTACCTTCATGATGCTGCTAGTATTACCAAGTAATTCTGGTTTCGAAGTATCACTTTATAAGTTATTCCTTGAATTTAAAATTAAAGACAGAGTAAAACAATTTGAAAGGAAAATGATTGTAGTTTTAATTTTTTTTTATTGTTATTTGCACTCTACTCCATAAAACTCTAGTTTACAAGAATTATATACCCCTTTAATTAAACATTAATTATCACTCAAACATTAAGAACCTCTCTAATTATTGGTTGATTATTACCCAGTTATTAATTTTAGTGTATTTTTTTGAACGACAAATGTACGACCCTGCTTTGAATGATATGTGTTATCTTAATCGGGTCCACTTATCTGTTTCCCGGCCGTGACTGCACCCCCATTTCCCTCATGAGGAAACCCCTTGGCTCAACTCTGAGCATTTTGCTTAGAGTGAGACTTGAACACATGACCTCCCTTTATTTACATATCATGGGTACCTCACCTTAACCAGTTAGGCTAAAGATCATTGGTTGAATGTATTTCTTTCTCTAGTAAATTTTAACATTACTATTAAAATAATATGTAAAAAAATTAACATTCAGAAATATATTAGTAAATTTCGATATTTACTATTCAAAATAATATAAAACAATAAATTTTAACATTTAGAAATAACTATTTAATATTCATTTACCCTTTTGTAACATTTTTTCTTGTTTCTATATTATTATCAAGTTTCAAACTAAATTTACGTGGTTGTATATAAGTTTGAAATCGTTGTTCAAACTTTTAAACTGAAAAAAACATAATTGGTTCATCAATTTTTATTGCTTTAAATAAATATTACTTTTTAATGTTTTTAAATTCAATAATTATGTTAATCACAAACTTATGATGGTTTGACGGTCTTACAATAAACATAATTGCATGATCGGTGAAGGGGGTCAATGTAACAGTTTTATAGTATTAGGATAGTTATAACACTTATCAGATCAAATAGAATCGGTTTATGATGAAACAAAGAACACAAGTAAAAGAACAAAACAAGAACTAGAACACTCAAGTACGGTTTTCCAGAATGATGTATATTGCTCTCAAGTTTTTACTAGTCTTACAAAACTTATCTTTTAGAATACAAGTACTTGAGATACTTTATACTATATCCTATAACTGGCCATACTTTGAATGCTAGCTGGAAACACTAATCTAAAAAACAAGATCAATGTAGACTCAAAAGGCAGATTGCCTTTTGACTAGTAACTAGCTCACATCCTTATCTAATACAAAAAGGGTAAAAGTACATAGTTGGAAAGTTATAGACTCAACACCTTAATCTACAATTGATAAAAGCATGGACTTTTTACCAACTCATGCTAGTTGGTGACTATTCAAAGATGACAATGAAAAGGTGTTTAAGCTTTTGTCAAAAGTATGTCAGAGAAGACATGCCAGATGATAGCGAAAAGGTGTTTCAGCTTTTATCAAAAGTATGTTAGAGAAGACATACCTTCTCTGTCTTCGAAAGAAATCAGTCTTGACTTCAGAAGACTTTGTCTTTGAAGCTTTGAAAGATTTCATCTTTGGCTTCGGAAGAATTGGTCTTGTGGCTTTGGAAGATTTGATACTTAGTATAATTTACTAAGTTATATCAAATCTTCCGAAGTACTTTCCTAGTACTTCACATGTGCATGTTGAGAGCTCATTGGTTGTATCAATCTCTAAGTGTAATCCTTACAAATTCCCCCTAAGCTAATGCTACCAAAACTGAAGGAGAACCTAGAACCTTGATCTTTATCTATTGACAGTACTCATTAGAATCAAGACCATTTCCTTCATCATTATTTGGTCAGGAGTCCTCAGACTTTCAAAGTATCTCCTCATTTTATAGAGATCATGTAGAGGGAGGTCAAGTATGTTTTACTAGAAGTACATATCTTGACCTTCATAATCTCTAGTAACATACCATCTATCTGGGTTAGTAGCAAACACCCAAGACAAGATGGGTCTCTCAGTAGCTATAGGCTCTACTATGAGTGGACGTTGCTGAGCAACCTCTTTTTGAGCACCCATGAGATGTTCTGACCCATCTTGAAGTGTAGAGGTGGATGCCTTGGACTTCTTCTTCTTGTCTCTTCTAATGGCCATCCTCTTACTTTTTCTGTACTTTAACTGAGAAAGATGGCCTACAATACCATATTGTTCTTTTTTTCTCAGTTGGGTCATTTTTCTTTACTGGTTCAGAAGAAGAAGGATCAGAACTCTGCTGTGGATTAGAAGATGAAGCTGCCTGTGATGCAGCACTATGTGTAGGTTGTGTTGTCTCTTAGGGTTTAACCTTGACCTAAGCTTTAGGTGCAGCCTGACTTGGTGGAAAATGCAAGTCAACCAACTCACATTTTGTTTGATCATTCTAATGTGCTCATCCATGATGGATAGAGACATTAAACCAAGTCTCCTTCCAGAGAATCCATACAGCTTCAAGAAGCTCACCATATTTTGTCTATCAGCAGACTTTTTTAGTTTTGCTCTAATGGTGGCTCTTGACTTTACAACCTCTTCCCCCATCTTTCTCTTAGCAGCTTTTTGCTCTTTCAACACTTGTTGCTCAAGCCGCTTGAGGTATTCAAATTCAATGTATTCATAGGATAAGGGAAGAACATCTGTTGCCTGATAGAGACTTATGGCACTCAGGTAGGTAATCATGTTTTGTCTGTCTTGTTTCCTACCTACCTGAGTTTGTTGCTTAGTAACCACAACTTCTGCCTCAGGACTTTTCTGAACTAGGGAAAGAGTAGGAGCTTTTTAAAGTACCTTTCTTCTCCTTTCTTCTTTGATTTTAAGGAGCAGTTTTGTATCCTCGGCCTCCTTTCTCTCCTTTGACATTTCCATGTCAGCCAGTTCATCCAATTTCTCTAAGGGGAGAGAGATGAGTTTATCATCATTATAATTCCTAGACCCCGGATATTTTAATCTGGTTGCCCTTAGCTTATCTTTTTAAGTACTTGGCCTGGGGGAAACCCTGATTGCAGCTTCTATAAAACCAGGGGTCTTACTTGAACTCTCTCCCCTTGTCTTCCTCTTCCTCTCTCCCCCTCCTCCTCAATCTCCTTAGAGGTCATCTTTCTCTTCCCTTTGTCATTCACAGGCCTGTGTAACTCAGGGCAGAGAGAGCTTTGGCATTCATTACTTGATGTTGCACTTGAGCTCTGACTAGAGAGAGGTTATGAGACACCTTCACTAGCTGGTGCCTCGCTGAGGGTAATAGGTGTTGAAGCAGTTTCTTTCTCAAGGTTCACATGCTCAACTACTAGGCCTTCAACGAAGTTTTCCCCTTCGAAGCTAATTTTAGGGTCGACGTCAGCATCCAGTTGACCAATAGTCTTGCCTGCTAGCCTCTGTTTATATAGTTTGGTTCTCTCTTGAACTTTTCAAGCACTCTATCTTGAATCCTATCAGCTAACCTTGCAGCTTGCCTGCTTTGACTTAGATTGGCATGGGGCAGGTCAACTAAATAGGCGCTCTCAGATTATAGAAGTTGAAGATTTTTGTTGTCCCTAAGACCTAGAGATTACCAGTGCTCTCCTTTCAACATCATACATCCATCTCAGTATTGGATTTTCAGCAGGGTGAGATGGGGTAGACATTGCCCTTGGTATACCCTACTCAAACATGCTTTGAATTAATAAATCCGCATTAATATGGGCCTGATGAGGTTGTTGAGTATAGATAACTGCAAGTGAAGGTGGTGAGTCCTCCATGTCCATATTGTAGGAGGAACTTCCAGGTTCTGTGATTGAAGGTAGGAATTTCTCCCTATTTTTGGTATGGCTATGAATGAGTTAAACTAAGTTGGGCCAAGATAGGTTCGGGCTCGAGCTCGATAACTTAACGAGCCCGCTCGGGTTGACTCAAAAATGTTAGCGAGCTGAAAACACGAGCTCGAGTTCGGCTCATGAAAAGCTCGAGCTAGCTTGATTTTTTTTAAATGTATTTTTTCACATGTTAATATAAATGAAAACAAAAAAAATGATATTAAAGGTGATCGAACAACGTTAGAGGTTGTTAACAATAAAAAAAATATGACCAAGTTCTAGTCACAAAAACAAAAGTAAATAACCAAGTTCATAATTAATTGTTTTTTGACCGATACATAAAACACAAAAAAAAACAATATTGATCTTCTTTTCAAACTTTTTTTCTTCATTCTTAAATTCCAGCATCATGCCTTCTTTTTTCAAGCTACTTTTCTTCATTCTTGACTTTCTTCAAAACTTCAATTGCACTAAAAACACAATATATAAAGAACATAACTCACATATTTGTAAAAGTTTATTTATCTGTTTTCTTAAATGGTTGACATTGTAAATGAACATTTAAGATATTGTTATTGTAATGACCATTTATGATATTATGATTGTTGTTGTTTAAGTTCGCTAATTGAAATCTTAATATAAAAACAAATAGATTTCAAATTGATAGAGCTTTAATCCTCATTAAACACCATTATTCAATTTATGTTGCTTAAGAGAAAGCTATATGAATTAAAAGGAAAAATAATAACTACAACAAATAACGTAAATTTCTATAAGTTAGGTTTTGATTAATTACCTTTCAAACTAGTTAAATGCCTCGTCATTGGTTCGTACTTGAATTTTTAAGTTTTCTTCTTCCTTTGATGATTGTTACATATAAAAATATACAAATTATATTAGCAATAAAAATATAAAATTATAAATCTTAAGATAAACAATAAATAAGAATATAAACTTACTTCTAAAGTTTGAATGGTTGCTTTTGATGTGGACTTAATCTAATCACCTCCACGAACAAGAAGCTCCACCATATCTTTGGTTTGAGAGCTACAATAGTCATCTAAAATGTGTCCTCCGACACTAAATGACGATTCCACGGCAACCGTGGTGATTGGAATGCAAAAATTATTACGAGCCATTTTGCTTAAAACCGAGAACTTACTAGAACTTTAACTCCATCATTTTAACACATCAATTTTTGGTTCTCCAAAACTAAATAATTAGGCTCCTCTAAGTAGACCTCAAGTTCACTTGTTTATGAAGTTTCAACCGGTCTAGACTTGAGAAAGGCATAAAAGTCATCTTCTTCTCTAGCACAGATGTTTGGGGCATCGGTTGATGTGCTTGTCGAGTTGTTCTTAGAAGCCCTGTTTAGGACCGTTTAAGGGATGGTCAATACAATTAGTTTCACAATGAGAAGAGTGTTAGAACACTTAATAAATCAAATAGGGAACCGAGTTTAAGTAAATGATACTAAGAACACAAGTAAATAATAAGACAGAACAAAGAACAAGAACAAGATAAGTATGGTTTTCAAGAATGTTGTATACTGCTCTCAAGTTCTATTACAAGTGTTATGAAGCATAAAGATAAATACAAGAACCTGAGATACTTTATACTACATCCTACAACCGGCTGTACTTTGAAAACCAGTTGGAAACACTAATTTTGACAACAAGATCAATGTACAGTTTTTGACTGGTGACTATGATATGCCATAGCTCACATCCTAATATATTACAAAAAGGATAAAAGGTACAAGAGGCTCTACTTGTGTTGGTCTTGGTTGATCAG
>BJCN01153947.1:0-16444 GCA_018326445.1 Flaveria brownii
TATATATATATATATATATATATATATATATATATATATATATATATATATATATATGTGTGTGTGTGTGTGTGTTCAGTGTGTGTGTGTAAGTGTGTTTTTAATACGTAGTTATTTATAATATATATTTTAGTTTCACTATAAATTTTAAGGTCGATTTTAAGTTATAAGTTTTCTTAATAAAGTAAATGCACCTTAACATGTAAGTAACTAATAAAAGGTTTGATTTAATAATAGTAATAATAATAAGGTAAGAGTTCAAACAAAATCAATTTTTAATCTAAAAATTTAATAATAATTTTAGTTATCAATTTTATTAATCAATGATTGAGATCAAATAAAAAAAATTATAAGAATGGTATTTTAGACATAACTAATTTTGTTGACTTTTTTTTCAAGTTCTTCCATTTTATTTAAATGACCATAACTTATAAAAACAAACGTTTTTTTTTATTTTTAAAACGAGTGCAATATCGTTATATACGAACATTGAAAAATTTATGTTTTTCAACTCATATGATTTTTGTTCGTCATTGTATCTTTTCTTGCAGTTCATTGTGTTTCTCTGGTTGTTATTTTGTTTTCCTGAACATCATTATATTTTTCTTAAATGATGAGTTTTGAAAAACATGATGGTGAAATAACACTAATGTGTACTTATAGTATGTAACAAGATGATAAAATAAAAAACTAATTTATCAATACATAAAAAAATAATATAACAAATCACATAAATTGATATAAAACATACAATACATCGATAACATAACTCATTATGCTATTTCTACTCCTTATTATGTTTTCTTAAACACTATTTTATTATTTTTTTCTAAAATGATGAGTTTTGAAAAACATATTGGTGAAATTACATCATTGTGTATTTTAAATTATAAAACTCAATGATAAAATAATAACTTATTTATAAATAAAACAATGACAAAAAGAAAAAGAAAAGATTTGAAGCGTAAAAAACAATAATAAATACAAACGATGAAAAATACTAGACACAATAGCATAACATATTTAATACAATGTCATGACGTATTAGACACAATGACCTGACGTATTGGATACAATGACCTAGCGTATTTGATAGAATGACTATAATGTTCTCCACTTTAAAACAATAAAATTGTACATGTCAAGCCTATTATATTCGTAGTGTTTTTATATTAATTATAATTTTACCTATAACGTTACCCCAACAACAACCATCACCTCAACAACAACAATAAGGAAACACCACCACCACTTACACTAGAAACAACAAATAATTTTTATAACTTTTATATATAATACTTTAATTTAATTTGGGATCAATTTGGAATCCAGAAGTAGCTCTAATACAAAATTTATTTTTCGTATAAAATGTACAAAATGCATGAGCCATTAATCTAAGTGATCAATGAGTGAAATTAAAGGATGAAAAGTTTCACGTATGAAAAAGATTTGGAGGAGTAAAATTGATATATCTAACAATTACCGACTTATCTTAAATTTCATCATTTTTTTTAAATGTATATAACATTTTATACGATATTATTTTATTATAAATGTCTCCAACCCCTACTCTACTAATTAATACAATCTTTTTAGTTTGGTATCAGGCAACCAAATTAAATGTATAGTTGTGTAATATGATCGATAATTAAACACATTTCTTTTCATGAAAATGACTTCGCGACTACAAATGAACAAGTTGTTCCAATCACATCTTTTCACATCAATCGTCCTCAAATAATATTCCGGTGATTAAGTGATATGTTACTCGACCAAAAGTTTTTTCATAGTAAAGAAAAAAGTACAATACTTTGTTACTATCTCGTCACTAATTTATCCCCACATTTGAATTCAAATCTATTGAAGTATTACACCGCTCTCTTTTCCCCCTTAACATTTATCTCCGATCTCTTCACTTATCAACTCCTACACTTGTTAATAACTACAATTTTTTTTATTTAACTTTAATCGTTATAGTCTAATATATATTTTATTCACCAACTAATGATATATATCTAAGGACTAACATCCCTTAGGAACGAGTGTTACAATTATCAAATATACACCATGTAATCATGGTGTAATATTAATCTGTTTGATGAGTTCTTCGAGTGAGCCTACCCAGAGCCATTTTGATACCCTCTTTTTTTTTCTAAACCAGCCCAGTTCATACGAACGCATTTGGTTGGAACATGTTTTGACAGGATACCAAACCCGACCAACAAGTTTGGCGGGCTAGGGTTCAAATAGGGAAAGTGTAAACTCACTTTAAAAAACATCTCAAAATTTATGTATGAAAATCACTTGTATATGTAGTAGTAGATGTAGTATGGTTAGTTTAATCACACGACAAAGAATGTTATAACTTAAAACAAGTAAACAAGAAAAATCACTTTACGACGGTTCGGATGCAGATTAACTTTGTTTATCTTCACACTGATAGAGAGACTAGTGACAGCTCCAAGATTATTTTCCAAGAGAATCACCAAAACTGAATTATGCCTATGTACAGCATATCCTCCATTCATGACTTCTGGAACAAGGTCCTCATATCTCACAACTTTCTTTGCCTACATTAACCCAAAACAAACATCCTCCTCATTACAAACTTTATTATATAGTTAAATAAATCAAAAACTTCAAATAATAATAATAACATGAATATTTTAATGATCCAAACTATGACTAGCCGATAATAATTCATACTAACAGTTTTAAAAATAACACACCTATACCTAACCTTCACTTTTAGTGCCAAATACAATCATGCTCGTATAATCATTATAGGGTTACACAAGTAGGATCTTGTTGTCAAAAAATAGTGTTAGAAATAAACTAGTCAAAATGGATTATTATGGGTCTACGAGTCATAGTACGAATTATTAAAATCCAATATGTCTAATTAATGACAGAAAAAGCTTTAAATGGTAACCTGCTGGTTTCTGGAAGCCCTTGTTTCAGAAGGTTCAGCCTTTCACCGATCAAGTGAGAAGACGAATCAAGAGTCAGCCATACAGTTTCGGGCCCAACAAGCTCAGAATTACCAAACCACCCTTCAAATGCCAAATGTACGGTTGTACAGATCACCTGAACTTGGCACCCTGAATTTTGTATCTTCATAGCTCGAATAGTATTTGTTGAACCCACCCATTCTCTCATTTCTTAAAATCTCAGCCATTGCTATATCATTTCCATTCTGTACTTCATTCCAACTGTCCCAATGGCCGTTGCTAGACATTATCCTTGCCTGTTGGAAACTGCCCACTTGCTGCTGCTGCTGCTGCTGCTGGTGGTGCTGATAATGTGATCGATGATTGTTGTTGGGTAGAGTTTGATCCATGATTCTAGACGAAACTCCATAAGAATCTGTTCGTTGGGGGAAAGATAAATTATCTCCTCCTAGCTCATTAAATCTCAGGTTTTGTTGTGTGAAAGATCTTTGCACCAAAAGTCGAAGCCTGTTGCTATCATTTTCATAAGAGCTAAGTTGGGAAGGGTAGTTTGATCTCATGTCTAAACCGGGACTAGTGACCCCACCAGGAACCCTACCACCAACCGCCAATATTGCAGGATCCATGAATTCAAGCTCGCCAATGCTACCATCATTATATACAGCACCAGGTGCTTGATTCACTTTTCTCAATAAAAATGAACTATCAAACATATGATTCCCTGCAAAATAAGTGAATAAAAGAAATATAACAAATACACAATACATATATTATACAAAAGAAAACATATAATATAAAGAATTATAGTAACAAACCAGATAGGTTGTCATAAGTTTGTTCTATTCTCTCATTAGAAGTGAAGCCTGGAGGGGGAGCTCTGCTGGGCCCCATAAATCCAGGAGGGGGAGAAATTTGGGATCTTGAAACTGTCACATTTATAGATATCTTATCAATCAAGTAAATGGTAGATGATAAAATAAGCTACAGTAGTGAAATTAGAATAATAGACATCACCTGAGAACTTATTGGAAGACAGAGATGAATAACTGCCAGCAGTGCGATCAGATTCCTCAAAGTTAAAAGAAGAGAAACCATTGCGATCTGTATGCTGACCTTGATAAACATCTGTATTGAAGTTCTGAAGATTGAGACCATTCCTAAAATCACTCAAATTTGGAGTGAAATTAGATTTTTGATCTATGAATTCATCATCCTCTCTTGCAAATGAAAATCTTGACTGATTAAAGTTTTGTGTTTTTCTTGAACCCGACACTCTTTGAGACCCCTGTTGTTGTTTATCACTGTTACCTAATAATTTAGCCAGATTCTGAGGTGAGGTTAACGACTCATCCCACGGGTCAAAATCCATTGACAAAATATTAGATATTATACTGTTCTCTCCTAAATCTAAGGCAGTTTTGTGGTCCCCATTTGATACAGCCGTAGCTGTATCATCAAATACTCCTATTTGCTTCTTATTCCCTTCGGTAGCATGAATATAAGAATCACCATTAACTACTGGAATATTAAAGTTCGAATGAGAAGACTGAGGCGTATTCTGTACATAGCCTGTATATGTATGGGTATTGTGTGTAACTTCTGGATCACTGAGCCTTTGATTATTAAAAGATAACAAATCAGCTTCTACTTCATTAATTGCAGCTTCTTGTACTTTATTCAATGACTGTTCTCCAGTAACATAAGTATCATCCCACGGTTCTTTAAGTTTCTCACCATCACATGGATGTGATTCGTCATTCCTCGTGATGCTGATTGATGACATGTCAGAAGATAATTGGTTGATTCTTTCTTCATCAGAAACATCCAGGTCATTATCTACAGCTGGTATCTCAGACACGGTTTGTCTATGATCTGTGGCTGTAACCTGTTTTGCAGATTCTGAATGTTCCAGCTTACCTTTTGTATTGGTGGTTGGGATTTCTTCAATATGTTTCTTTAGTATCTCCTTGTTATGTGATGAAGGGCTCACCACTGCTGTTGAAGATGATTGTGTAGTACAGGTGTCCACCTTTTGCTTAAAAGGTCCATTGGGACCCGCTACATTTGCAGCAATAGGCTGGCTATTTGAAACACGTGTTCCCCTGTGGAACTCATCAATTATTAGATAACAAGACTAGAGGTAGCATAGTCGGTGGTCTGGGTCAAAACGAGTAAGGTTTAGGGCTAGTTGAAAAAGGTCAAGTTGACCTAAAACCACTTTAAGTCCATTTTTGGACTTCTTAATAAAGAATTAATGTATTAAACAAGATTACAAAAACCATAAAATTATAGAAATAATCTTACATTTTAAGAGAAAAAGAAATTGCTAAAGTTTTAAAATGAAACTTTGGACGCCTTCCCCGTTTAACCTATACAGCCATTCCTTTTTAGTTGATCTTTCCAATATAGCATATAACCCATATCAACCCATATCAACCCATAAACAAATGGATACAATTGCGAAAGGGCATACCATGAGGCTGCTGCAGGAAGAGCTAAAGATCTCCCAGAACTACTATTTGGTGGGGACACTTTCATACTGTTTGCTGAATCCTGTTGACCAAAAGGGTCACTAAAGTCAGCATAAATGTTTACTAATGTAACAACAAAATAAACACTAACATAAAAAAATATTAATTCCAAATTATAGTTCATAATTTACATACTCATCATAATAACTCGAGCTCTAAAACACTATCTAATATGTGACAAGAATAAATTTAGAAGACTTAAGTAACTAATAGCTGAAATAAAATGTCCTTGGATCAAATTAAATACCAAAAAGTCGACAGAATTCCTTGAAGAAAGTCAAGAAACATAGAAGCAAATTGCGAAAAAAGTCAACACAGATATCTTACATTTGTAGTAGTTTTACTAACAGGTTTTGCCCATGAAGAAGTGCTGTTATTAGAGTAATCATCTGCTGCAGGTGGTAAAATATTCCCTGAACGCCTTTGCAATTCATTTGTGGCACCAGTGACTTGCTGTACTCTACCCCTTTAAAACCACTAGTTAAGTTAATTAGGGGCCAACATATCATTACAAGATTTCAACTAATAAAAAAGGCCAAATGTATCTAGAGACCAATCCAACCCTTGTCTGAGGTCAGATAACTATCTTAAATTGGCAGCTCCACACTAAACTATCAAGTATCACCATTTTTTATTCAGCAACTCTTACTGAACCATGGGTGTAACAACTTCCTTCTCTTTTCAAAAAATATATGAATCGACACAAATGTAACATCATAAGTAAAAGTTGAAAGTATGCAATATATGAAAATTTCTGATTGTCTGAAACTGATGCTAACTGCAACTAAAAAGATTCTAACATCATAATTTGACCAAGGGAAATGTTTTAATAAGTCTTAAAACAAAAAACTTGGAAATACGTATGTATATGATAAAAAATGCTTGACTGAAACCTCATTAGTTAAAAAGATAAAATCTTTATCTAAAATAAATGTTCATATGGTTATGATCAGAATAGTAATGAAACAAACGTAAACGCTTGAAATCATTAAATATATTATTTTCTTTCATTTCAGCCAGTAAACATGCTCTGGGGTGATTTTCAAAATGATAAAATAATCTCCTAGGTTCGCTAACTTAGTATATAATCCTTAGTCTTTGCAAAAGACTGCACGAGCTTTATGCTTTTCAATATAGCAATAAAGTGCATTGCTCCTTTTCACTTGCACCACGTTCCTTCTATTATCAAAGTCAAACAGAAACGACTTACCTATAGCTTAGAATGATAATTACAACCACAATTTAGAGTTTTTAAATATATCCAACAGCCATCTGAAAGAATTAACACTCATTTATGCCATGTTATGAGATGTTATGAGATAGTGCATCTCAAACACATGTTTTGTAAGGAAGCAGTAATCAAACTGAGTAACTGACAACACTGACAATGAATACCCATGCCAATCAATATCGAGAATCAATAAACATCTATATCAATATTCAATATCATAGTAGTCAAAAGGGCACAAGACACGCATACGCACACAGGTGAGGTGCTTGAGTCTCTAGTAGACATGAGGTGAAAACCTTGCTCTAGGCACTATTGGGACCAGGGAGGGTATAAAAAAAAGCAATACCAAGTGGGTTGATATTGAGGCTTTTACTTATCCACTCACATACTAGTTTTAATATATGTTAAAAAAAACCATGTTATACGCAAAGTAAAGTTATATGGCATTTATAGATTCGAAGGGTAGTCATATGTAATCAAGATATTTTTTGCTCGTGTATTTTTAATTTCAATGTCTATCATATACATTTAATTGTTCCTATTATTCAAATATTTTGCATCTGGCGTGCTTTTTTTGTGCCTTGTGCCTAGGCAACAATTGAGCCATTAGCCCATTAGTGCCATGAGGCTTTGACTACTTCGTTCAATATGCTGCATGGTATACCTTGTATATTCGGATATTATTTCATCTTTAGTGAAGCTATCCTCTTGTGATCCGAACTCATGCAAATACAAGCAATCAGGATTGGTGCAAGGCTGTATACCAAAATTAAATTAAATCATCAATAAAATATATAGCCAAAAAATTGCACCACCCAAAGAAGTTTGTAAAACAATGGGTTACAGAAATAAAAGTATATTAGCAAAATCAACTTATTCATATAACATACCATGCTTCTCAGCCACGCATGACAATACTTTGTGGTCCCAAAACAGGCTCTGCAATAAAACTCCCATATATCAACTTAAAAAATTAAAAGATACAAAGAAAAAATATGATATCCATTCATTTTGTTGGGTTCTAACCTCAAAGGTTTACCCTCCAAAACAAACCCATGTACTGACTGTATACTTCGAACTGCTTCATCCTCCTTTGAGTAAGTAATATATCTGGACAACATAAATATTATAAATATACATGTCTGTCATACCAAATAACTTAAAGATGACAAATATTTGATCACTCGAGAAGAATGAACTTACACGCTACAAGTATTATTTGCAAAATGCTGAATGGCGCCAGCCGCTGTCCGGGATATAGAAACTTTTAGCACTTTCCCATATTGACCAAAATATTCTTTCCGCTGCAGAAGCTGTTTCATAAAACATGAATAAGATTCAAAAACTCAAGAATGTCAGATAGATGTAAGTTTGTAGATATAGAAAAAAATATTACATCTTCATCTGCTAAATTAAGAGGCAGTCCCACGATGTAAACAAGGTTCCTCTGTATAACCCTCACACTACTAAGTTGCTTTCTACCTTCAGAAGTTTTAGTTTTACCCTTTTGTGACTTCTGTCTTTTCTCCACACTCATTTCAGCCACCAATCTGATACCACAATGAAAAACTCCAAGATCAACCACCGTTACATATAAAAAACAACAATTTTCAATGTTACATACGTCCAAGATCAAACCTTTCACATTTTGATGCAGTCCCCACTATTTTTTCCTTGTTGTAAGGTGTACGGCATGCTGGGCACCTCCCTTCTGTATCATCCTTCTCAGCCATTTCCATAATGTGATGCCAGCACCATACACAGATCTGCAAAAGATTATTATTTTATGTCAATATGAGTCTCATTAACAGTGAACCTATACAATTTATTGAAAAAACTTTGTTGCATGAATAATAAATGACTATTAAATAATTAACTGTTCACATAAAATATAAACTAGTTGTTTTAATTTTAATGATACTGGAAATGAAATCAAAAAAATAGCTTTCGAATGAGTAATCGATTTCAAGGATACTTTTTAGCTGCTAATAAGCTACTCAGATGATTTGGACTTTGGAGGGAAACAGAAAACTTGCTCAACAGATAGCATCTAAAAAAGAAACTGAACCATACATCATAGCCACATTTGCAAGGCCTCAGCTGCTGATCAGTTAAATCCATCTCTTCAGCACAAAGTGGGCAAGTCTTTTCTCCTTGGTCACTCATGGTTGCCTTAAACAGAAACACAAACAGATCAGCATAAACAAAACTGCAAATAACATACTACCTAGTACTAAGAAATATTCATAAATATGCACATTCATGTTTAAACATAAACCACGAATCAGTTATATTCCCAGTATTAACGCTTATTCATGTTTAAAACAATGCAACATTCTCTTATTCATCAATAAGCCTAGATCAAGCACACTTATGACTTACTTAATCCCAAAAAAACCTCAGTCAATAAGTTCTAGCACATAGCGCTAATTCATTCTACTCATCTGCCAACTTCATGTACGCAGCACATTGATGGACACTTTTAAAACCAATAACACAATAACAGTCACAAACTAAAAAAAATACAAACAACTAACAAATAGTCATAAATATACGCCAAAATAAAAACTAGCTAGCTGTTTCCCCAAATCGAATCCACAAAACCCTATTTACACCCAAATCCACAATTAATTCAATCAAACTCATCCAACGGACCAAATAATCACTGACTAACACGATAACATCCACCATAACCACATCAAATCTTAGAATCCAACCATCCAAACATCCAAACATCCAAACATCCAAACATCCAATCATCCACATCAATCAAATCAACAACATACACAAATCCACAACTAACTCCTCACCGATCAAACTAACACAAACATACAGCATCGATGTCAACTAACCACAACACACACACACACACACAAATCGCAATCGCTAACCACAACAACCTACACAACCAAAAGCGATTAAAACACCGTCATGCAGGTAAGAAATTGGGGATCTACAATCAAAACGACAAAAAGAAAACAAACAACAGAGATCTGAAGGATTATTAATCGATCGATGAATTGAGATCGAAGACTCACAGTAAAACGATGGATCAACGAAGAGAGAGAGAGAGAGAGAGAGTAGATAGAGGATGAGAGAGAGAGAGAGAGAACCACAAAGGAAATGAGAGAGGCGATCGTCTACGGATGTGTTTTTTAAGCTTTCGCTGTTTTTGTGTGTTTGATTTTCTCTCTTTTCTATTATTATTACTACTATTATTATTATTGTATCTATAGTTATATTTATATTTACATTTATATTGAATATTATTGATATTTTGATATTAATTAATATTATATGATTGATTTTAAATAGTTTTGGGTGGTGTTTTCTGCCCTTAGATTTGGATTTATTTACGATGTGGTGTGTCCCGTTTTTTGTCGAGCATGATGGAAGGCTTTGGGTTGGGTTGGGTATGATTGCATCAAGGGTCAATTAAATAAATAAGCACTTTTTATGCTTTAGTCCCCTAGGAATGTTTATTTGCTTCAAATAACTTGGTCTTGTGTTTCTACTAGGGTTTCTTTTGATATCGGATGTTGTGTTTAGCTATTGTTATAGGCTCGCTTTAGGAGTGGTGTAGGACCAGTAGGATGTGAGATGTGGGTCACTGGTTTCATTGTGTTATGAACTTATAAAGGAAATTGACTCGATTATTGACTGTTGAATGCGAGAAGCTATGCATAAGCATCTGATCTACACCATACTTATAAATATTGAGTATGTTACATGTTTGCTTCATTAAGATTCCATTTGTATCTGATTTTTTTTGTGTGTGTGTATGTTTTTTTGGTTCGTTGGCTTCAAAACTTTTAAATCGTAGGAGCGATCTAGTTGTGATTTAGACTAAAAGCAATTTGTAAAAACTAGATTTGAATGTTATAGGTTATATAGTTTTGAAAAGCTTGAACTCTTGGCTCTAAGATTGTCTTAGCGCTTGAACTCTTGGCTCTAAGATTGTCTTAGCACTTTAACTCCCTCGAGACCATAAGTCATTTACCCGTTTATCATCACTCAACTCGCTACAAGCTAACAAACCCAGACTAGCAATTCATATTTTCATGTTTACAGCCTTTGAGGTCAACGTGGAAGGAGTTACAAGGGGTTTGACACTTGGCACTAAGTAGTTAGGGTGGAAGGAAGGTTGTAAAGGGTCCAGCACTTTACAATTGACGCTTAGCACTATGTTTGTTGGACATTAGATGTCCAATCATTGATGATTTCAACGTTACTAAAGAGGTACAAGCGATAGAGTTACACATCGAGCAACAACAAGGTAATAACATGTAATGGTTTCGCATTATGATTTACAAACCACGGTTTAATTAACGGTGATTAATTTTAGAAAAATAATTAATTTAAAATGGGATAATTTTTTATTGATTAATCGCTAATTAATCAAACGTTTTATAATGGTTTGGATGGTTTTTATTGTTAGGAACTCCCGTGTCATTTATAGATTTCAAAAACCAAATCAAAAAGAGCGGCAGAAGTCTTACTCAAATCAAGACGGGAATTCATTCCAGTGATTTAGTTGTAAAAACAAAATGAAACCTTAAATTAAAACACCCCATAGGGTGTTTAAAATACACTGTCTTGACTGGGTAGTCGAGATCACCACTGAAAAAGTTATACACGGTGACACAAGTATCTAGATGCTAGCCCAATCTTTACAAATTCTTAATCAAAAACGCTTTGGGATTAGTGTTTTCCAAATCAAAAGTTTCAGACTTTTCAATTAAACGTGCGAGGTATCACGGTCCAATCATGAAACCAAACAAAAACCCAAAAGGAGTTTGTCAATTGGTAACGGCTTACAATGGCGGCAATTGATGACCGGCGGCCGCAATAGCAAAGCCACCCATAGGGCGATCAACCAATATGAGAAAAGGAGAGAGGGATAGAATATAAGAGAATAGAATTCTGTGGATAGGTTTCTCAAACTCTTAACCCTGTATTTCTAGGGTATATAATTATATAGATTTGAATTTAAATCTTTTAAATAATTAAATAATATTCATAATTATCATCATAATTATCTATCATTTAATTGATTATATATTTTTAATAAGATATATCTAGAGAAAAATGCATGAATAGTCATTATGGTTTGACCAGATTGCACATGTCGCCCCCAAACTTTGAAAATTACAAAGTTAATCCAATTTTTTTATAGTCATTGCAAGTTTGATCCCTATTTTTTAATAATTTCAAAGTTAGTCCTAACTTTTATGTGAGTATTGCACTTTTGGTCCCTAAAGTTGAATTTAAAAGTTAGTTTAACATTATAAAATGCATAAAAATATGAATGAATTAAATGTCAAGACCACATGTACAATGATCATACTAAAGTTTGAACTAACCTTGTAATTTTTAAAATTTGAAGACCGAACATGCACTTTGGTTAAATCACAGGGACCATCTACGCAGTTTTCTTATATATATATATATATATATACATATATATATATATACATACATACATATATATACATACATACATACATACATATATATATAACAAATAAACAAAGAAATATTATTAACTAAATATATTAGATTTTATTTGATATATATCTAATATATATTATTATCTAAAATATAGTTATCAACAATTATAAAATAATAATTCTTATCTATTTGTAATTACTATCTAATAATAATTACTTTTATATAAATTCTGATTACATAAATAACCCTTGATAATTATATATATGTCTATTACAATTATAGACATCAACACTTATTATTCCAAATAATAAACCCTTTTAATTTCCACCATCTCTATCACATTTGATTTGTTCCTTTGATATGATGGCCAGTATGTGACAGTAAATGATCAATCTTGTTAGCAGTATTAACTTATGTTGATGCTTGAACATACAAGGCTCAACACTTTCTTTGTTAAAGATTAACCAGTAAAATGACAAGAGTTTATATGTAAATGAAGGTTAATTAATAATAATTATTAAAGGTTAACAATACAAGGACCAAAACGAAACTTTAGGGATTAGACTGTGACCACCACATGTCACACCCCGACCGAAGGAGGAATCATCAGGGCGGACGAATGTGAAACGATTGTTCATACCTCGTAGAATTAAATAAGTTGAAATAATATTAAATGCTATTTTTCATTGAATAATACTAGACAATCAAGTCATTACAATACAATAAAGATTTAAATAACAACATAAGATATTTAATTAACTAAGTCCAAGTCCTATATGAGCAAGAAGAATTCCTCACGAAGCAATCCTGAAACATGTTAAAAATAAAATGTCAACTATGAAAGTTGGTGAGTTTCCATAGGTTAAGCATACATACATATATAAAAAGTTTACAAGTAGCAATTCATGTCAATGATTACGAATTATGCAAGTTTATAGAATACATATAGCTACAATCAAACATTGACCACAAATAAGTTTACAAGTATGTAACGATTAGCTAAGTGTACTTGGTTCTCATGATGAACAAGCATGCGTCATCAAGAGCCGGCAATAACCTCGGCTTTAGCACAAAATAGGCTTGTCAGACCCATAGATCTATGACGTCGCTAGACTAGCAATAGTTAATGATTGTCAACATATAATGTATATCATATAAGACTCATAATATTACAAATAACCATGACAAAAAGTAAAGATGAATTACATGTGCATTTACAAGTATCAAGGTGTTTACAAGTGTAAGTTTATAAAGTTAACATGTTTCACCCAAAAAGGTGTGAAATGAAGTAAAAAAGGCATGAAAAACTCACAATAATAAAAGAGGGGCATGAAAACTCACATGACGTATACGTGTATAAGATGATAATAAGAATTAAACGACGTTCCAACGAATTTCTTTACAATGTACCTAAACGTATATATTACAAGTTTAAGCTTTATAATAAGATTAACTTTTAAACATGATCTAGGGTCTCAAGGGAAATTTGAGGTTTTGATAAATAAAAGTTAATAATAAAAACACTTTTATTTTAATTTTAATGAAAAGAATTATACCAATTAAGTAGTTTATCATAAAGAAATGAATTTTAAATCATTTATAATAATTGGCAAAGCTTAAATATAAAGTGTAAATATATTTTTATATTTATTTGTAAAAATTATGATTTTAAACAATAAAGTTTGAACCAATAATAATTTTAGTGATTTAAATCATTACTTAAAGTCTATTTTTATAAAAATAAACTAAATATAAACTTTGTTTTATAAAAAATATTAAAGTATTTAAAGAAATAAATTTATAGAAAATAATTAAGTGATTTTAAAAATAAATAAGTTTACAAAAATTGATTTTAATAATTTTCAGTAATTTTCCATATTTTATAAAGGCTGAAAAAGCCAAACAAATTAGTTTGAGGGTGCCTGGGTTCGAACCCGGGACCTCAAGGTTGATATGTGAGTGAGTGACCAGTAAACCAGGGTCGTGGCCGTGGCATAACTCGGTCCTTAATTGTTAAAAACAGTTGTTACAAAACAACCCCAAATCGAATGAACCCTAAATTGATTCTGACTAAATTGAAGGTCAATTCGATTCTGAAAATGTTGATAATCATAGGGCTTTTGCTCCCCATGTAAAAATAAGTGATTAGGTATGTTCAATTACCCGGTTTGCTTTGAAATGATGTTAAGAACAAACGAAGAACAAGCCGTGGCCGAGTTGTGCACGATTGACGAGCAATTGATAAAGATAATCAAATTAGTCTTGTGGATAGCTTCGAATGATGTATTAGACTCAAAACCCCTTATCAATTCAAGTTCAAATTGTTCTGATGGTGGGTTTTGATAGCTTTGCAGGTCGCGATATAGGAGAGAATCGAAGGTGATGCTAGTGTTTGTTCAGGTGAAATTGAAAGCCGTATACGTTTAGGATTAGTTAGATGATTGTTTAGGTTCGTTTAATTAGATTATTATTAGAGTTAAATGCTCGAACGGCTATGAGATTAAAGGCGTCGGTTATTCTTTCGATTGAGCTTTGTAACCGGTGTTTAAACACGATTAATAGGTGCATTCAAGTTCGAAACAGGTTCTAGAATGATTTGGGAACGGTTTTGGGTTAAGAATCGATCGATATGGGTGTTTTTGGATTCGTCGGAGTTCGGCCGAAGTTGGCCGGCTCTTGACCGGAAACACGGGGGTTAAATGTGGGCGGGGGTTGGGTTGTAACTTTAAAATTACACATTGGCCCTTGTAGTTTATTTTGTTAATATTTTATGAACATAACTTTCTTTTATTTTTTATAAAATGACAAACAAACCCCCTAACTTAATTACTTTAAGTTTTAAATATTTTTAAGTTTAATAATAATAATAATAATAATAATAATAATAACTAGTAATATTATTATTATTTATTATTATGTTTAATTTAATAATTAAATTTTTAACTTTCAAAGTAAAGAATTAAATACAAACTAAGAAATAAGCATAAGTAACCCATAAGTTTTATATTTGATAACATTGGTCCTTATAAGAATTTAATGATGTTAACTTTTAATTAACGAAAAATACGAGATGTTACACCACACAACTGTAACGTCCGGAAATTTGACTTTTTGGAGTGTCATGCGACTGGAGGCTCAATCGCATGGAACTCATGCGACTGGAGGTCCAATCACATGATGTTCGGGCGACTGAAGGTTCAATAGCATGGAACTCATGCGACTGGAGGTCCAATCGCATGGTGTTCAGGCGGCCGAAGGTTCAGTCGCCTGGAGCTCGGGCGACTGAACTGTAGCTATAAAGGAGGGGCAGCCATCTTCCCTCCCCACACTTGCAAAATTCAGACAAAAAGAAGAGCAGTGAGAGAAAGAAGAGACAAAGAGAGAAAGTGGTGATTCGGGATCGAAACTTGTCGAGTGACTAGTCCAAATGAAACTCTTCATCTTCTTCTTGTTTGTGTGAGTTCTAGGACCCCTCATTTACTTGTTTTCACACGATTTTGGGGCTGGAACACATATAAACCCGTTTTTGAAATGTATGAGTTTGACCCATTTGGGTGTAATTGTATGTAAGGTGTTTAGAGTGCGATTTTGGACTTGTATGTGCTTGTATGATGTCCTAGTATGATTTCCTAAGGTTTAGGAGGGCTAATTTGGGCTGGAAATGAGTTTGGCAGAGTTTGAAGGCCGTATGTCGCGGCTGCAGTCCGGGATGAACTCCAGTCGCTGCCCAGTTAGGGCTAGACGACTGAAGGGCCAATCGCACGATTGAGGAACGACTGATGTTCAATCGCACGATTGAGGCTCAGTCGCACGACTGGGGACTCAGTCGCACCACAGGTCATGCGATTGGGAGTTCAGTCGCGTAAGTCCAGTCGCATAGTTGTTCAGTCGCACGACTGAGAGTTCAGTCGCGTAGGAGCCCAATCGCATAGTGTTCATTAGCACGATAGGAGGTCCATTCGCACGATTGTATGCCCATTCGCATAGTTTCCTAATCGCATGATCCAGTCGCGCGGAGGCCATGCGACTGAAGTATGTCCAATCACCCAGATAGGGTTGTTGTGTACGAGGAGAGAGATAGTTATGCATGTGTGTGCATGATGTAGGTATGATAAGTATGATGTAGTCTTATATGATGGTAATGACTGATGATTTGTAAATATCGATGTTCCTTGTTTTCGATACGTGTTTATCTTTCCGTAACTTTGCCTGTTAATTAATGAATGAAACGAAAGTAATAAGAAACGTAAAGTGAAAGATAATGAAAGAGGAACATGATG